>CM029012.1:258555286-258662694 GCA_016801055.1 Panax notoginseng
GGTTCCTCTTTCCAACAGTACAAGGTAAAAAAAAAACTTAAGAAATAGGTCTGAGATTGGAAAAAAGGCCAAATTGAGGTTTGGTTTATCAGAAATTAGCACAACAGCGAGACAATATAAATACTCACTCTGCGATAACCATTACAGGAAAATTTCCAGTTATCCAGATCTGCCAGGGTCGTCTGTTTCTTTTTTTTCTTTTTTTTTTTCCTTTCTCTTTCTTTATTTATTTTGAAAAGTCAGGGTTACCATGGATTTGTCTTTTTCCCAGAAGCTCAAGATAAAATCCGAGTTCGGGTATGATTTTTCTTCAAGTTTGCAATAAGCTAACACATTCCGACACTTGTAGATGAACTCCAAGAGAACCAAAATGTAGAAGAGAGATCTGTCTAATCAAAATTTGAATCTTTTCAACAGCCAACAGTAAAGATGATTGAAAACAAGGCTTCAACATGACCAACCAAAACAAGTAAAGAATTTACAACCTGCTACTAGTGTAACCTCCTAGTCTCTACTTCCAAAAAAATTGCAGTTTGGAACAACTATATCCTCTCCCAACAGCTATTAAAACTGTGCTTCAGTTAATGATGATAGTTATAAAGACCTGTAGTTTCAGAAAACCAAATTGTAATCTGACTACTCCAAATGCAGCCTCCCCTCTTCCATAGTTAAACTTTTATCCGGAATAGTAAATTAGCAGGGGCGGATCCACGGCTGGGGCAGGGGAGTGCACCTGCCCCCACTGAACTCTTCAACTGTTCAGTAACAGAGAGCAATAGAGCAACAAGGGGACTAGAATACATACACTTTCTCTCTCTATATCTCTGAAATGGCTTCCTCCTCGCACCACCAACCTTTCTCTTCCAAACGCCCCCAATATGGGCTTTCTCCCTCCTCCTCCCCCACCGCCAGCACAAGGTCCACAACCTTCAGTTCCCCTAAAAAATTCTACCCCTAATCCGCCTCTTCTGCCGCCGCCGCCGACATCGCCGACGATGACAAAAGCCCTAATTTCTCCCTTGGAGGAAGACGTCATTCTCGCCAATTCGAGCCACCTAAGGAAGTTATGAGCCGCCAGCCTCACAATCTGAAGGAACTGGCCAAGGTCTACACTGACCATTACTGGAAATTAATGGAGGATCTTAGGATTGAGCACAGAGATTACGTTTGGAAGTTTGGGTTGAACCCCTTTCAGGAAGACAATAAGAATGATGAAAACGAGAGCAAAGAAATCGATGCAGATGCTGGCGGAAGCGGAATTTGCGAAGGAAACGGAGAAACAAATGTATACAACAATGGTAATTGTGGAAACCAGCTTTGTGCTTTTAATGGATGCAAGCTCAAAGCAATGGCATTAACTACCTACTGCAAGCTGCATATCTTATCGGACAAAAAGTAACATTATATGGTTTGTTTGGTAATGAGTATTATTTAATTGGTGCATACCGATAGTTTTGTGGTTCATTTTATTAATTTTTTTTTTTTAAAAAAAATTTCGAATTTGACCTTCAAGCTAGATCCGCCCTTGTATATTAGTATGATGGTATCTAACAACTGAAAAGTGTATTCTTTCCTTCCAGCTGCACCACAACCTACGTAGAAACATACTTTGAAATGAAGATCATGATCAATGAGCAATAAAGAACAAGGAAGATGGACTTTCTTTGCTAGGTAAAGTGACCGTCTCAAACAACAAATCCGTAAGTGGCAAAATGTTCCAAGGACAAGGGGATGACAACATGAAACTAAATCACGCCTCAAAGGTAAGATTAGTTGAAGGTTAAGATTCAATAGGATGACATGAGATCAAGGGCCCATGCTCGTTTATTCTACATTTCAACCATCTCTACCATTATAAACAATCACAGTCAAATCATAGGAAATGAATACTTGCTCGACTCTAAAAAGTTAGTCTCGTATATAAACAACATGTAATTGAATCCCCAACAAAAAGCTTCCCTGTCAATAACATCAACAGGACAACTTTCTTTTGTTTAATAAGATCCATACCACCATTTTTACCATTAAGTAGGCAATTTTTGAAAGTAAGCGATTATATTACATTATCAAACTTTTCTTCTTATGCTGTAACACCCATTTGTGCTTTTGGTTCTCTTTAGGCACATATAATTATATCACTTACAGGCGGTTTACGTTACTAAATATTAATCCCTCCTTCCCAAATCACGAGTCAAAGTTGGCACACAGGTTAAAAAAGGGGAAAAAAAATTTGACCAACTTGTTCCTTTTCAGGGGAGAGAGGGGGGGGGAGTATCTTGTTCCTTTAATACCTGTCTTATTATAAATTTGCATCAGCCTTTTAACATGTGGGGCTGAAATAGTTTTAACTTTATTTTTCAAAAAGAAAATATGGTCCATTCATATAACAGTTGCATTGGTTCTGTTAAAAGACAAATACATTGCGACATCCAAAAAAACAATGTTCTAAAAGACGCTAGGCGGGAGGCGAGCGGCCAGAGGGCCTAGCGTCTAAGGGGCTTAAGCGAGATTTTTTATTTTAAGTCAATTTTAATATTTTATCTTACATTTATCAAAACAAAACAATAATATAAAGCAAAACAATCTATAATAAAAATAATAAAGGTCTTTTCTTAACGTTCAAACACATATCCATATTACCAATGTCAAAGTTCAAATACAAACATGCAATTGTTCAAAGTTCAAACATATCTTTAACGTATTACTTTTATTCATAAACAAAATTGCTATTAAATAATAAAATTTAAAATTTCAAGAATTCAATTCAATATTAAAACTTAAGAAACTAAACATAAATTTAAGAATTATATTGAATTAAACTAAATATTACAAATGTATCATTATTTATATAATTTGAAGTTGGTACATGTTCAAAAAATTACAACTATAATAAAATTATCCATTTTGACTTGATCTTATTCATTTTTTGTTGTGATTTGATGTGTTATAACCTGCATTATGAATATGGTAAATCATTAAAAATAAAATATATCAAAATCTGGTTTGGGTAGTTATTAAAATAAAAAAAATTCTCCGCCTAATATCACGTAGGAATTTTTTGCCGCCTTGGGCTTAGGCAAGGCGCCAAGAGAGGCCTAGCGTCTAGGCGGGGATTAATCGGACCTAGGCAATGATTTTTAGAACACTGCAAAAAAGAACGGTGTGACTATTAAATTGGGGCACAGGGAGTGCCAGATAAAGTTTAATATGGATAACATTTTTGAACAATTTAAAACTATATCTATAAAGACAACCTTCGTCAATCTTTGCGATGCGGTACGGAAGAGAAAATTAAGAAATTTATTATTAACTTTGTATTGTTATTTAGAGATAAATATTGGATTATTAATGTAATTATTTTAGTAGGATATTCTAGATTTTTTTATTTATTTTTTGCTAAATATATTCTAGATTTTTTTATTGATTTGAGATTAAAGTTGTGTGCTATTTTGTGCGTGTTTCTCTACCGAGTCTCTGCGGGGATATATATTCTTCTTCCTTCTTCCCACATTGTGCTACATCATA
Organism: Panax notoginseng; assembly: GCA_016801055.1. Taxonomy (NCBI): domain Eukaryota; kingdom Viridiplantae; phylum Streptophyta; class Magnoliopsida; order Apiales; family Araliaceae; genus Panax; species Panax notoginseng. Next base: position 258,558,812 of record CM029012.1, read on the forward strand.
ATGATATCAACAACAAAAATTTCTAATATCTTTTAATTTCCAATTCCTTCCTACCCTAATTTTCTGGCCTTCATCAATTGTCGAAGTTCGCTAGAGAATCGACACCAGCATTCAATACGATAATGTAATCTCAAACTTATCCCAAAATTGAAAAAATAAAAATAAAATAAATAATGCAATAGTGCCGCTACAGTGATAATGGTAGGGTAATTCTTCTGCCAAATTATAGTTTGGTACCCTCAAGTTTATGAAATTCTCAACTTGAACCCCAAAGTTTTTGAAACTTTCAATTCGACCCTTAATGGTTCTAAAAATTTCAATTCGACACTGAAATTTTTGAAGTTTCATTTTAGCCCCTAAGCTTTCAGAAATTTCAATTTTTTCCCTATTGTTACCTATTTTTGGGTAGCAAAAAAAAGTCTATTTTCTTTTCAATTATGGTGACTTATAATTGGGAAGACCTTCTTAAAAGAATAAAAGAATCAATTGCAACACTTATAGCAAATTAGGCAAATATCTCAAAATTCATCGCCATAATTCCAACATGTGGTGAAGGAATCAGACCATACAAATAAAATGACAGTGTTCTAAAAATCGGCTTAGGCGGCGCCTAGGTGTTAGCAAAACAATCCCTCTAGGGGGCTAGGCGGCCTAGGCGAGGGCTATGCGGGCAAGAAATTAGGTGGGCTAGACAGTCAATTTAAATTTTATTATTTCATAGTAATTTTTTTTATGAATAAAACTAATATATTAAAGATATGTTGGCCATACTTAGCATATGGTATTTGTCATTTTCTTTAAGTTCTCAATTTTGAATATTACACATAAAAATAATTTCATAATTAATACTATCAAAGTCTCATTCAATAAACTTCACACTAATTTTTAAAAATAACATTTATTTAAATTTAAAATATCTCAAATTGATTTTTAAGAAATTAATATTAATTTGTTTGTGTTTGAACTTTGAACAATTGCATGTTTGTGTTTGAGCTTTGACATTAACAATATGGATATGCGTTTGAACTTTAAACAAATACCTTTATTATCTTTATTATAAATTGTTTTGCTTTATATTATTGTTTTATTTGAATAAATGTAAGATAAAATATTAAAATTGGCTTTAAATAAAAAATCTCACCTAGGCCCCATAGGCGCCAGGCGCCGGTCGCCCGCCCGCCCGCCCGCCCGCCCTCCCTTTAGAACATTAATAGGAGTCGGTGAGACTCTTCAAGAACAAGAACTTCGACATGTTGAGACTCGTGAGGATCTTAAAGTGGCTGAAGTTAAATCAGTTGAAGATTCAAAGGTGGTTTGCATTAAAGGAAGTGATGTGCAAGAGGTGAATAATGTTAACCAAGAAGTTGAACACAAAAAGAAAGACACAATTAAGGTACAACATGTTGACTTTCTTATGCCAAATTTTGTATTCGAGTCCAAAGATACATCCAGTTTCTTGCTTGTGATAATGCTATTCCCAAAAATTGTGCTCAAGAAACATCGGATGAGCATGTTTTGTTGGAAGTTTGAACGCATCTCCGAGACTGTGGTTTATTATTCTTTGATATTTCAAAACTCGAGGACGAGTTTTTTTCAAAGGTGAGAATGATGAGGTACGAAATAGAAAACTTAAGAAATTTATTATTAAGTTTGTATTTTTATTTAAAGATAAATATTGAATTATTAATGTAATTATTTTAGTAGGATATTCTAGAAGTTTTAATTATGGTAGTATATTATAATTAGGAGATTTTAATTATGGTAATAGATTTTAATTAGGAGAATTTTATTGTAATAGTAGATTTTAATTAAAAGACCGTTTCCTTTTTAAATTAGGGTTTTTACTTAATCCCTAGTATTGGATTTTCTATTTAAGTATTGTAAAACTTCATTATTTTAGAGATTAATGAATGAATTGATTTGAGATTAAAGTTTTATGCATTTGTGTTTCTTTACCGATTCTTTGCGGAGATAGGTACTCTTAATCCTTCTCACTACCCCATCTTAAATCACTTTCCTTTAGAGCGGATACAGATATTCATGTTGATCTTTGATCTCCATCCATTGTTATTTCAATCATTTCACTTTCATGCCATATTGCCACATAAATTATGCAGATATCCCGAAACATCTTGCATTGTAAGGAACAGGATTTTTCAATTTTTATTTTTATTTTTATGATTAATTAACTCACAAAAATAGAAAGAACTTAATATAAAGTTTCTTACCCTGCAAGCTCAGCTCCAGAATTAGTATGGAAGCTATTGATCAACATTGCTGTGGCAGTTCCACTAGGGTATGTAAGCTTATAATCCATGACCATAACCTGATATCACATATAAAGTAAGAACAAGAAACACATACTTAATTAAGTCATTTGTTCGCAATAGAACAGTCGACAAAAATGCTAGCATCATATGTAAGCCTCTAGCAGGGATTAGAAATTTCCCAAACAACAGCTTAAACTAAAGTAACTTCAAAAAATTCTCTGTATCCCCTAGAAAATGAGATGCAGACACTATCCTTTTAGTTACAAAAGACATTAAGCACAACTAAATATTTGGAGTTTATACTATATTTCCATGGCTCAATTCTTTATTGAAAGTCTACACTTTATTTTCGCAGTACAATGTTTTTGTGATTATGGAACCAGCAAACTGAAGAATAATTCATCTATGAAAACAAGAATTTTGGCAACAGAAATTCAATTGAAGAGGAAAAAGCACACCAATCAAAAAAAATGAGCAATTCCACATTTACTTAGGAATGCACTGTCAGAAGTATTTCTGTCTTCAACTCTTGCCTAAATATGTAGCAACAGGAGTGTTTAGGTTGATTTGTTGTACTACTAGCAATCTCAGCAGCCAAGCATAAGCATTATGGGGTCAGGATATACCTTACGAAGCGGAGCAAGGCTGAAAAGGCCAAGAAAACTGACAACAGATATGAAGCTAATCATCCATAACAAGCCTGGGTTCTTAACATCCTCTGCCCGGTTACCAGGGTAATCCACACCAATCAGTTTATATGTTCTCTCATTCATTGAAAGTAAATATGACCCAAAGCCACCTGCCAAACCAAGGAAATGTACCAAATTTGAGATTCATCATGTGCAAAAGATTGCTTAAACAATAAAGATGATAGATAAAGAAACGCTACTGATGCTCATAGAAAAGGGAAAAATAATCAATAAACATAGTAAAGGTAACCGGTGAGGTTGAGCAAGAAAATTTATAAAATTAAAAAAAAAACAAGATGCTTTTACTACCTTAAAGATCTAAGTTAAGAGTAAATATGTTAAATACTGAATAGAGCACTAATTTACTGCAAGTATAAATGACTCGTAGGTCGTAGATTGACCATAAAGCTTTAAAGGAAAAGCTTAAAGAAAAACATAATGAAGTGCGATATTTATATTCTAAAGAGTAAAAATGAAAGAAATAGTGTAACAAAAGTAGGGTTGTAAATGGTAACCAAAAAATTCAGCATCTGTATTCGAAAAAAAAAAAGAATATTATTCACATTCGGGAAAAAAAAGGAATATATCCGTATTCGATTTAAAGGTATCTGCAAATAAACGAATACGAATACAGAAGTAGGTGTATTCATATTAGTTTAACATTTGACCGTAAATATATCCGGCGGATAGCAGATAGCGGATATCCGGAATCCGATATTCGAATTCAGATCTGTATCCGGAACTCGTATCCAAATAACTTACACACACATATATATTAATTATTATATAATAAGCAAAATAATTTTTTAAAGTGGTCTTCCTTATATAATAATTAGTTTTCACTAGCATACGAAAATTATTTTTAAAATATGCCATTTCACTTATAAAAAGTAGGAAATAACAATTTTATTATAATATTAATAAACTGAAATAAATTGATTTAAGTATAGTAAATGAATTTTTACTATTATAAAGTAAAAATATCTAAAATGTGTCATTTAATAAGAAAATTATACAATACAAGAACAAAAATATAGTTATCAACTTGTTATAAGTTTTTTACTTTCAAAACTTACTTGCATTACTGGGAGGCGGGAGCAATGGACAATATAATTTTATTGTTAAAATGTGTTAAGTCCGAATTAATTTAGAATTAATCTAGAAGGAAGGGTTGAATAGATTAATTCACGTTTATGAATTTTCAGGTGGAGGGAGTATTTATCACTTTCATTTGCCTAATTATTTAGAAACTAGAAGTTCAAATATTTAAAATAAGCCCAAGTTCAATTTTGGATAAGTTGGATTAACTAATTGTCACACATACATTATAATTTGTACTCACCATAAATATAATGAAATAAAATAATTTTTTTATAACTATATAATATATGTATTGAGGATAAATAATAAATAAAAATCCCCATAAAAATATTATTAAAGTTTTTATAAAGTATTTGAGAAAAAATAATTATATATTCAATGTAACTTTTGAATCTAATTATAGATTATAAATATTCATACACACTACAGTATTACTCCACACATAAAATTCACATTTACTTATTAATGGACATCTAAACATTAATAAGTAGAGCATTGATTTTGAAATCTAGATTAAATGTTTATTCTTGAATTGAATGTTTAAGTATTACTTTATTGATTTAAATATAAATTACTATCCTGATCTACTTATCTTTTTCCACTTCAGTGACCAACTTTTTAATTTTTTCAACCAGATAATTAAATTTTTAATTTTTTTCACATTAGTTCAATTGAACATGTCACGTCATAAATTCATGACGTGGTCTACTGACATGACAAATCTATGCCAATTAAAATTGCTACATCATATTTTTAGTAGTTAAAAAAAGGTAAGAATTTAGGCAAATAAATATATAATTAATAATTAAAACAAAATAACTACACTTATCCTCTTAAAACATATTACTATAACAAGTTAAAACAAGTCAAAAACTAAATTAAAACAAAACAAACTTAAAAACAAAAAGAAAGAATAGTTATAAAATAAAATACACTAAACAAAACTAAAACATGAAATATCAAATTTTTAGTTATTAATGCCCAAAACAAATCGGTCAAAAATTTCTCAAAATGGCATAAACATGATACTAATATTCATCATCCAACCCTTTTCTTCTTGTTCTCAATTTCTTTTGTTTGACGGCAAACATGGAGATAGTATCGTAAACTATGGCGATTGTTGAGTCTTTAATTGTTGTGTCTTCTTCCTTTCACTTGTTCTTCTTTCCTCCATCATCCCTCTTAAGTTAGATATTAGTTCAAAAATAAATCTTAAAAACCATCCAAATCTGATTTTGATGGTACAAATTTGTTATTAAAAACAAAAGTTTTCTTAATCCAGATCTAGATTTGTGGTGTCAACAGTTGTACTTGAGATTTTTTGATTTATAATACACCCAGATCTGATTTATTTTTTTTGGATACACGGCAGATCTAAGTTTGAATTTGGCTGGGCTTGTTGGGTTCATCGTAAACGCGGACCGAATCAACATCATCATCTCTAAAATTTGTTATTTAAAAACAAAAATTTTCTCAATCCAGATCAGTTTTTTTTGACCAAACAGAGATGGTGAATTTCAGTTTGAAAATGGTCGAGCTTGTTGGCTGCATCTAGACTAGGAACTAGTGTAATATTGATGATGATGAGGTTGGTGACTATGTACTACCGTTTGTTGGTGGTGGCTGGGTGGAAATGACTGATAAACGAATTCGTATACCCGAATATTCAAATAATCTGTTTATTCGAATAAAATAAACGGAAACGGATTTATCCGTATTCGGATATTATTTCGAATACGGATAATATTTTTAAAATCTGCTTAATACTGGATACGAATAGCGAATTGATTTTTCGGATACGGATATCACTGTATCCGGATCCATATATCTGTTTACACCCCTAAACAAAAGACATTGAACTTAGTCATTACACCCGATTAACAGAAGTGTCGTAAAAGCTACATTTTCACTCTGACAAATAAACCTGATCATTACTTTCCAAAGTCCAAACACAAGAACTATCTCAAACCAAGGGTAAATACATAATACATAATTACATGGGTATAAAAATGCTTTCAAACACCACAGTTACACTCTATCCACACCAACTCAACTCAAGTCAAAAAAGACATTTTATCCCAATCTTGATACTCTATCCAACAGACCAACACCAGATAAGAATTAATCATATTGCAAAACAATACAAACAAGCTAAAAATACACACATATCATCAGACAATAAGATTTTTTTCAGCAGTAATAAAATGCAAAGCACACTAATTAAGCTCAAAACAACTTAAAAGAATAAAAAATTTATACCACTAAAAGCAAGGCCATAACAAGCAACCACGCAAGTCTGAATCACTGTATTCTCTTGTCTAGTAAATGGTTTAACATCAAACCCTAATTTGGACAAAAGCCCAGTCCATGACTTGACGAAGAAGAAGCCGAGTAGCCCTGCGGCAACATTCAGGGACGGAATGATCCCGACCGTCAGATTGAGCTTGTGAGTGATGATACAGAAGAGTGCCCCCAATATAGCACTCACCACCAACCCTCTGATCGTGATCTGATCTTTCCATTCTGGGATTATTTCCAGTTCAAAATCCCTATTCTCAGTAGTCTCATCCCTTAACAAGGGTTCAGAAATCTCCACGGCTGCTGAGGAGTGATTCTCCGTGCCCATTACTATGAAAATTCGCTAGGGCCCGTAGAATTTGGAGAGAATTTAGGGACTAGGGTTTGCAATCTGAGTGGACGACGATATTTATGAGAGGATTACTTTGATTCCTTGTGGAACGAATAGATGGGGAAATAGGGTTTGAATTGAATTATGGACGGGAAAATTCAGAACGACTTATTCGGGGGTTAAATGGTGTTAGTGGGGTCGGGGGTTAAATGTTTTCAATATTAATATACTGTACGTTAACTTACAAATAAATTAATTTTTCCTATAGCAACAATTTTATTATAAAAATATCAAAAAAAAATATAGCTTCTTATCCCATAACCTACAGCCCACAATCCAACATTACTTACCCGCCATCTCTCTCAAATATTTTTCATCCTTAAATCTACATACTAACTCTCTCTCTCTCTCTCTCTCTCTCTCTCTCTAATCTTCTTCATCCTAATATTATAGAGTTAGTTCAGAGATTTTTAGGAGACAAGCTTCTCCTTATTATTCTCTATCTTCTTCTACTTCTTTATTTATTTGGACTCATGCTTTGATGCATTCAAGTTATATGAATTTACATCAAATCAAATCAGATATAGGTTCTAAATTAAATACCCAAGAAATAATTTGAGGGAAGAAAAGAAGAATTTATGGGTTCTCAAATTAAATACATAGAAAAAAATTTGGAAAGAATTTATGCTTCTCAAGACTCAAATTAAATACACAGGAAAAAAAAATTGGGTAGAGGTGGAGGTGAAGTCCATTGAGGCTTCCTAATTCTTATTCACTACCGTCATAAAGTTCTTGAGCACTGGTGACTATGGAACTGTATTGAAATTTGATTCGTTGGATGAGAATAATGCCTTCATATTCAAATGACGACAGTGGCAATAGTGTGGCAAGAATGGTGATGATCCAAAATAATTTTTGAATAAATTTTTAAATCTGTCAGTCCCCATCCCTTTCGTAAATTGTGATTTATTAATGATGGAATTAATTTTTCTTAAATAAAAATTAGTTTGTATTTTAATTTCTAATTTTAATATTGTGAATATTTTTATATCATCGATAATTGATTTTTTTATACTAAAAGCATAAATAATTGAAGGAAGTTTAAGTAAGAAAGTTCACATAAGCCATAAGTTGTTAAAAGACACATAAACTTATTCTTGAATATGTGTTGCTTATGTGTCTATTTTCATTAAAAGTTAAATAATTTAACATTTTTTCTAATTATTTATAAGAAAACAAAAATTAAATTTATTGACTATAACTATATATATATAATTAATTATTTATAAGTTAACCTAAAATATAATAATCTAAAAATATTTAACCCATTGGTGGGTAAGTTACATAAATGACAAGCTTTTGCTGCGAATAAGATGACGGAACCTTATAAACTGATTTTTTTGTAACGTGAGGCAACGTGGCCATGTGGGTCCTACTTGTAAGGGTTATCTAACAAGGAGTTGCAGTCCTTTTTCAAGGTGGAAATTGAGCTCATAATTGATCCAAGATACTAGTTTTACATTGAATAAATTCAAGCACAACATTGGATTGATATTTAATTGAGTGAGTTAATTTAATTGAGTGAGTTAACTTGAACGAGTTGAATAAAAGAATTCAAAATTTTAAGATATTTTAAGTGCATACATTTACAACTTTAATATATAAATTTAACCGTCTCTTTCTTGTGCATATCATTTTATTTTACACACCCTGCTTACCACCTTTAGCGACGGTTTGATCCGTCACTATAAAACAAATAAACGGTTTATATGTTATAGCGACTGTTCGATGCGTCGCTAAAAGTTAAAACGATAATTCAGAATCATCGTCTAGTCCGTCGCAAAAAGCGGTAAGCAAAATCTTTCCTTGTCCACCACTACAAAATCTATATATATTCAATGTTAAGACCTTTCATATATATAAATTTTGTGGTGAGTGCATGAATGGTAAAAGAACAAACTTGGAAATGGCCGTCGTACCCAAGGCACAACATCAAGTATCCATGAGCCAGGCAATAGCACAGATTGAAGATTATACAGTTACAGGCTCTTCCTTAAGCACTCCACCCATTTCCATGCCCCACGATTGGTCGACCAAAGACACCAACTCTCTGGAGGTAACAAAGGCCCCATTATAAACAAATTGGCACATGTAATACATAACAAATTTAGAATACAAAGAGCTGCAGCGCCATTGTTCTTCTCACTTATGGTTTAAAGATTCATATCCATCTGACACATAACTTCAAAATTTTCAGGAGAAGTCAACAATATACCAATACGGTTAGCTCGACTTATTTCATTTTTTTTAAGCATTGAAAGATTACTTCCTAATTTGAGTTTTTAAAAATCCCTTCATATTGTCAGGCCCTTTTACACGTGACATGTAGCAGTTTAGGGTTACTGCAAAGTGAAAAGTGTTTCAGTAAATTTACTCCACCACTACATCAGCTAACCTATAAGCAAAAATTATAGCTAAATCATAGAGTGGAACAAGCTCTAGTAGAGATTAGCAGGAGCAAACATTTTTAAATCTACAGATATAGAAAAACCCTGTGCCTCAGCATGGCACAGGGTTTTCTAGGTTTAAATATCCAATTTCATTGCTGGCCAAGACTGAAGGCAGAATGTGAAATAATTCCCTTAATTTTTAGGAGTATTAGAAAAATAAAATCTGGCAACTATGACCAGGAGAAAAATAATAAATGAGACAGAAAATGCAGTGATTAGGGGGGGGGGGAACTTACTTGAGGTCATGGCTAACAACAAGTATGGTCAGTTCTTCCTTTAGATGTTTTAACAGTTTTACAACATCTGCACGAGCCTTCCAATCTAATTCCAAGGTCACAAAATATGCTATTTCAGTAGTATGGGAGAAAAATACTCACAGAATTCAAGATGGGATATAGAACAATATCTCAGACATGTGAAGGTTGAGTCCCCAGACCCTAAAATATTCCTCGTAAATTTCTTACTGTTAAGAAGTCATATGACATACTTAACAAAATTACGAAAGAAAAACAAGTCACCAGACAAGAAAGAACAATGCATTCTGAAGAGTAGAAGTTAAAGAATAATCTATTATCTTTGGTATTTGTATCAGTGTTAGATGCTCAAATGACTTGAAGCTTTTCTAAATAAGTCATATAAGTAATTGTCAATTACACATGGTGTCAGCAAATATTTCCAACCTTTTGACTCCTCTTTAAAAAAACCATAATAAGTTTTCTGGACAGGCAACATGTCAGACTTTGATACATATAATTGTAAAATAAATAGATTAGCACAAAACGTAGTTAGATCACATTTCAATGGCTTATAGGAGTGACATAGTAATTTAAAACAATTGGATTACAGACTCAAAATAGAAGCATCTCCATACCAAGACCGGCAAGAGGCTCATCCAATACTAATAAGTCAGGAGTTTGTACCTGGGTAGAGTAGTACAAAGCCAACAAACGTTTATAGTCAAACCATTACCTTAAAATGAATGGGTATATAAACTTTGGTTTTAAGACATTTCAGCATTGTAAAGACAACCAAATATAAATATAAAAAATATAAGCATCCATATGGATATATGCATACACACACACACACACACAAAAGGGAATGGTCTTACTAACTGAATTGCTAGGGCAAGCCGACGTTTGTAGCCACCACTCAAGGACTTGGGATCTTTATCCAAAGAGATTCCATTTAGACCAACCTATGTGTTCAGTTACACAAGAAATGGATGTAAATTTATACCAAGCAGTACCTATAGATTTTGACACAAAGAGAAACACATTGTTCAAACTGAGAAGAAGTAGAATACTGAAGTAATAGCTCTCTGTAGTCTGGAAGTGAGAAGCTCTTTCAGCTGAAGGTCACCCTTTTGTCTTGGCCACCCAAATGTAACTTCATCAAGAACAGTATCTGCCAGAAAATACCTAGCCCACAGTATATTATCTTAGACACTTCAAATAAGAAAACATTGAGAAAAAGAAAAGGAAAAATAAGAGAGTCAAATAATAGAAGATTTGAAATGCAGTTGTACAACTCAATGCCTTTTATCCCAAACTAGTTGAGGTAGAAAAAGTGTAAGAAGGCAAGGAGAAAAAAATAAAAAGATAAACAGATAAATTAAAATTAAAATAGAAGGAAATAAATAAATAAAAACACACTTATGTATGGAAACATACGTATCAAAAAATTTTCTCACTCTACGATATACAGATTGCACTTCTCCACTCACTCCTATGAAAGGTCATGTACTCATGTCATCAGTTATATTTTGCTCTTCCAAGTCTCCTTTTACTACTTCCCTCAAGTCATTTTCAGCCTGCCCCTCCCTCCCTATCTTACATTTCTTATTGATAGAAAACTACTCTTCTCACCAGTGCATCTATAGGCTAACGTTGCATATGACCAAACAATAAAGTGCTGTTATAGAATCCAAATACAAAGGAAAACCACAGAACAATATTAAGCCACATAAGTTAAGGGAACGTGACAAATTAACACCAAAAGAAAATATATCAAGATATGTAAACTAAAACTCCTAAAGCAAAAGAAGAGTACAAGACATATAGTTTGGAAATAATGTAAACACAAAATTACTTTAGAAATTTGGCAAAATCAAAGGAAACTAGATAAAGATTATCACTAGATAAGAGAGGTATAAAACTAATTTACAGGCCCTGAAACCAGAGAGGTAAAGAAAACAAAATAAAATACAAGATCATACACACGTCAAATTATATAATATATATATGTATGTAGATAGATATATTGTATATATTTTTAGAGTAGTAACACGGTAGTACGGTCGAAAAGTGGAACAAAATAGTGGAAGTATGACTTTTCGATCCAGGTCCACTTTTTCTCATTAGGCCAAAAGTGGACGAAAAACACGAGGGAAACAAGGAAAACTTTGAGGAGGGAAGCCTTTTCATATAGGCCCGGGAGAGGTGGGAAGCTTTTCCCATATAGGACTTCTTATTTTATGCATAGATAGTTGTATATATCAAATACAAATTAATTTATTATATATATTGTAATTTAACTCATTTGAGATATTATTATGTAAAAATATGTTTTGATATATCACCATGTTACAATATTTCCATGAATGAGTGTCTCACTTGACTCTTAGACTTTGTTTTATGCATATTAAGGTTTTCCTAGGACAAGCTAAAACATATTTCTTCAATAAATTTTTCAAGTAATGAATTTCAGAAAAGTAAAGCATAAAAATAGATTATGTATTCCTGAACAAATCTTAAACTGCGTAGCAAAAATCAAAAAGTCAAATGAAACTTTCTTTTTTGTATGGAGGAGCATATATCTTATCTTTTATATGTAATTATTGTAATAATATAAAAGTATATATATTTTTCCAATAAGATGCAGTTAAATTGCTAACATATACTCATACTAATCTCCACATATTTCCTTCCTTCTCATTATCAAACATGCAAAGTGGCACCCTCAAGTTCTTGTCCTACCCTTGTGTTATAGCAAATAAAATGATGGAAAAACACCTACCCTTATGTAGGGAAGCGAACCTTCAATCGTACCATGTTTCAATCAGATGGACTTTAATAACAACGGTAATTACGAAATAGAAAAGAACAAAAAGAAACATGCCACTAAAATAATGGTGACAAGAGGCTGAAATGATCACATAGTTACAGCAGTCTGCAATACAGAGTGCAACAAGCATTAGACATTTAACTAAATGACAATAAAATTAAAAATACTATAAACTTGTTGGTTTTGATTTGCCACAACAGTACAGATGATGCAAAAATTCTAGGCATAATTAATAACAACATAAGAACATTAGAACAATTCCTTCGTTATTCAAATAAAAAGATGATACCTCTCAGGAAACTGAAAAACAATGCCAATTCTTTCCGGGGATAATAATTCGGGAGACTGATTTGGATTACCGTCGTCACTATATCTTTGAATATAAAGCAAACCTGATGTCGGTTTACTAATCCCTGCAATAAGCTGTATGGGAAAAGTTAGAAGTTTACAACATGAATTACAAAGAGGGATATAAAGAAATAACAGTTGACCTGCAAAAGAGTAGTTTTTCCACTTCCACTCCGTCCAAAAATTAAACCAAAACTGCAGCATACAGAACACCCAATAATCATATCGATGCAAAGCATAATACCTTTAATCATATCAATACCGGGTGGTTCTAAATGTCCTAAAAATTGTTGAATTTATTATTCAATTCTGACTAGAAACCCATACCTTTTCTCTTTAAGGGAGATATTAACTCCACTCAAAATGTTGATTTCTGTTCCTGGAGGCCGATAGCTAACATCCCTTATCTCAAAATAAAGTAATAGGAATGTTTCAGTAATTTCTTTCACTTCTATATGATAAAGAATAATAAATTTGCATCAGAAACTTAGTTGCAAAACACAATCCATTCTACAGAGAAGTACAGCAAGCAGCAAAGGATTCATGAATGTTATTTCAAAGTCAATTACTCAAAATAGTTGGCAATACAAAAACTAATAGCAAGGGCCGATGTTAGGTGAGGCCAATATATTTCATTGGAGAGCTGCATATTTGCAGACACAAAGGAAAGCAAGACCATCTATTATATATGAAGAGCAGCAATCATTCATACATCAAACTAAGCAAATTCTCAAAACAAGTAGCTTGAATTAGGGATAAGAGATTCTCCCAATAACTGTCCTTTAATTAGTTGGACCGTATTTCAGTAGTTGGACCCTAAGGGTTTACGTTAAAATAAGCACCCTCATACTTAGAAGCTCGTTAAGCCTAATTCTTTCCAACTTTAAAAACACACCCTAGGTTTTTTATTACACTGTCATCACTCAATAAGAAATAAATGGAAAGTATTTAAGTAGTTTGAATTGCTCCCTTTGGCACTTGTATCTATAGAATGCACGTTTTTCCTCAAAAATAAGGTAAGAGATTTAAATGAATTAAAAACGGGGAAACCTAACTGAGTATCTAAGTTGGATGACCAACACGTAAAGTAACATAGTTTTGAAAACAACATAAGTGCATTAAATGTGGAGACAAAAGATAAATGCAGTAATGTGTAGGGTAGTGAGAGACGACAGTTTGTAAATGTGAAGATAACAACCGCTACACTTATTTTTTCTCAAATAGTATTACACAGTTGGGTATCCAAATCTGATACCCAGCTGAGTATCGCGTGAACCATCAAGGAAAAATAGATTTTGCAAAACAAGACTTTTACTAAAAATCGGTCAATCCTCCTTAGATGTAAATACCAAAGAATGTTGATAAATGTGAATAACTCAATTATTCAACCACTAATGTAATTTAATAAAACTTTACCCCAAGCAAGTTAAAAATCCTTGGGATACCTTTCCTGGAAAACTCACAAATGAGTGTAAAGTATTTCCTTGATGGAAAAAAATATCAACAACGAATGAACTTTATGTAATTGTATGACTTGTAATTTCAGTAAATTAAACCTGAAAGGCTGAAACTACTAAGCTTTACATACAGAGAACTTAATGCAAATGAAACCATTTCAGTTAAATTCTTCCGGATGCAGTAGAACCTCTATAAATTAATACTGTTGGGACTGAAAAATTTTATTAATTTAGAGAGTTATTATTTAATCGATAAATTAATAATTTATTAATTTAAAGAGTGTTTTTCTATTCGGTGAACATAAATTTAATTACATTAAAATTATTGCATTTTATTGATGTTTATATCAATGTATCATACTTATTAAATTAATGTAATAATAGAATTCATTGCAAGTGATATTAATTATTTTTAATAATTAAATAATGTTCATTGTATCCACTTTTCAAATTACATTCACATTTTATTTCAAAAAAAAAATTATATTCAATTAGATTTGAATTTCAAGACAAAATATTATTTTGATGGGACCATATATTAAGGATGAAATTCAATTAGATTTGAATTTCAAGAAAAATTAAGGATGAAATTAAGATAGATTTGAATTTCAAGATAAAACAAACAAGAATAGAATTATATTTTACAAGATTACCTTATATATATTTGTAATTTAAAAGAATTATTAATTTATGATTTTGACGGAACCATATATTTATATAAAGGTTTTTTTAAAAACTGTTATTTTATCAAAATTATTAATTTATCTCATTAGTCCAAGTCGGGACCGGTAAAAAATATTATTTTAAAGAGATTACTAATTTTTCCAGTATTAATTTACTACTGTATTCCTTCCCTGAAGTAGGTTGTTTAGAGTAATGTAAAATTGCATTGTAGTATGAAGAAAGGCTAACAGAACTTTACAAGCTATATAGGATCATAAATAAATAAACAATGGATTAACATAATTGTATATGCATATGTAAATTGATGGATATAAATACCAGAAGAAACTTACTTCGAAGCATCTGTAATCACAGAATACTTTGATTGTTTGAGTCTTTCTGAATTTTACACTGTATGTAAGAAATCAATTCAATCAAAAACACTGAAGGAGCGGGAAATTTTGAGATAAAATTATAAATAAATTTTATGTAAACAATATATCAAAAAATGAATTGCGTTCACCTGAAGCATAATTGAGTGGAGAAAATGGTTGAAGGCTTGACTGATTTCAAACCAAGTGCGACCGGCAAGGAAACTGAAGAGCAGGAGGTTGCCATATCTCCGTCTGTCTCGGGTTAGAGCGAGATCAGATTTGAGATTGAGACCCGATCCGGAAGCAACTCTCAATACGACAATATTTATGCCCTCGGGCCTGGACTGGAGGCCTTGAGTTTTGGCGGTACGTGCTATGGAAAGGATTTCGGCTTGAATCCGACCGACCTAGTAGAAATTATACCCAACCCAACTACATTTACACACCCAAATGGCCAAATTATAGGACTCCTTTCCCTATCTGACCCAGTTTACAAATGTATTTTCCAAAGTAATCTACTTTTTTCGATCATTCCCAATTTAACCTCATTTATTATTTATATTCCTATTTCCAACATAAATTTTTTGTATATATTTATATATATTTACATATAAATATATAATTGTATATATATAATATAATATAATATAATATAATATATTTATTTAAATATAATATAATATAATATAATATATTTATTTAAATATTATATTATATTAAATAATTTAAATTTCTAAAAATTAATTTTAAATATTATAAAATATTATCTTGTACACTTATATTTATATATATGAAAATTTTAAATTAAATTAGAAAAATAATTTATTCATGAATTGTCAAATCTAATACACAGTGAATAGTATAATCTGTAAAAATATCATTTTTTTTTCAGATTACGAATAGTCTATTTTTGAACTAAGATTTTTTTATTTTCAATTTTTATTTGTTGTCTAATTTAAAAAATATTTAATTAAATATTTAGTATTATTTTATTTCGTAAATGATCAAATAGATAATTTAAATTTTTTATATTAATTTAATTGATTAAATATATTTTAGTTTTAAATAATTAATATATATACGTATATATAAATATATATTTTAGTAATAATATATGTACATATGAAAAGTATGTAAAAATATTTAATAAGTGAAAATTTGGAATATAAACAATAAATGAGGTTAGATTGAGAATGATCGAAGAAGGTAGGTTACTTTGGGAAATGCTTTTGTAAATTTGGTCATATAGGGAAGGGAGTCAAATTATAGACACACCTAACAATAAAATAATAATAAATGAGGAGAGACAAAGTGGTGTGGAGAGAGGAAAAAAAATATTTTATTACTATTTTCCCTTGGTGTGTTTTTGAATGTACAATTTAAGTGTTTCATAGATATATCAATAGTGGTGGCAACAAGAGACTATATTCATATTGGTGCTGTCAATTTAATGTTTTAGGTAAATAATGAGCATGTAGCGAATTTTGATGGACAAGTAAATAATGAGCATGTAGATACAATTTGTGGCAAATTTTTTGACTTCTTTACTTTTTAGGTGGGATGTCTAACTTGATTAGAAATTTTCTTATTTACAACAAACAATTACGAAATTTTCTACTTTTTATCAAATATATACTCTTTTCACATTGTTAACTCACATTTTTCATTTAGATTCATCTTTAAGTATTAAATAATTACACGAGTAATCGTAGTGCCGTAGGCACAGGTTAACCCTAGTAGATATATCATTTCTAAAAAGTCCAACTCATTATTACTATTTTATCTATAATGCCTAGGGATATATCCGAGTAGGGTTGGGCGTGAGAATAGAAACTGGGCTTAATGAAGTGAGGCTCGTGAGCCCAAGGATGGAGCTATTAAGGGGCAAAATTGGGTCCTTTACAATAATATACAATATTTAGAAAGTAATTATACTATTAGTGCACTCATAAAATATTTACACAATTAAAACACTTTCTATATTTATTTACAATATTAGTGCAATTAGAATTCTTTAATTTAGGGAATTAGTATGCAATTAGGATTCAATTCATAATAATAAGAAAACCTAAAATCAAGGAGAAATAACTACCATAATTAATAATTCAAATTCAAATATCTTGGATCAAACAACAAATTCACATTCAAAAATAATAATTAAAATTCAAATATTCAAAGTTTGACGTCGTCATCTTTCTCCTCCCCTTCGCCGGTCATCTTCCTCCTCCCCTTCGCCACCGCTTCAACACCATGGACGTCGATCTCCCCATCCATTACGGCCACAGCTGACATTGTGACGAAGGTTGATCTAGTCCAGAAATTAAAAGGAGAAAAAGATAAATTTTAATGCAGTTGGTATCCAAATATTTATACAAAGGTAACCATTTTAGTTTTTGTGGGTAACCAAGAGAAATTTCAGTGCAGTTGGTAACCAAAACTTTCAAAGGTAACAATTTTAGTTTTTGTTGGTTACATTTGTATTAAGGTTTGGTTACCAACTGCACTATGGAAAAAAAATCTATAATAGATTTTTTATAATTAATTGGTAACCCAATAAAACTAAATTGGTTACTTTTGTATTAAAATTTGGCTACTAACTGCATTATAAAAAAAAATATACAAATAGATTTTTTTTTAATTAATTAGTAACCTAATAAAAATGAATTGGTTACATTTGTATAAAGTGTTAGCTACCAACTGCACTATTAAATAAAAAAATCTATAATAGATTTTTTAAAAATAAATTAGAAACCTAATAACACTGAATTGGTTACCTTGATATGAATGTTTGGCTACCAACTGTACTATAAAAAAATCGCAGCAACTGTACTATGAAAAAATCGTAGGTGGAGGATGGCGTTAACAAGTTGGGGTTGTCTAGGTTAATGGTGGAGGATGACGTTAATGGTGAAGGAGGGCAGTTTATGTTTTGTGGTATTGTACACGACAGCTGTATTAGTAAGTTGTATTTGTATTCTGTACTTTGTATCTGACGACCCAAGATGGGTGATGTTTACCTAATTTTGGGGGCGTCACAGTTGGTATCAGAGCTTAGGGATATGATTCCTGGCTAAGATGTGAGAATAGAACTAGGAGGGGAGAGACGGGGAATTCCTTCGCTAGTATGACCTACCTAAGTTTATTTGCATGGTATTTAATTGGTCGGTCATAATATAAGAATAATATATGACATATCAATTAACTTTTATTTTGTGGCAGTATCTGAAAATGGCATCTGAGAATGTTGAAAATAGCAATGGAGCACAGACGACTGTTGATTCACCACATATCAATAATCAGGATAATGTGCATCAGAAAGGTGACAATCCTCATGCAAACAACAACACTGACCAGATGATGAATGATGGAATGTTCAGAAACTTTATGCAGTTCATGCAACAACAGGCGAGAGCGGCTCCTGTCCAAAATATAGGTGGAAACACTGAAAACTCTCGGACGGTCACCGCTAAACAGTTCAAGGAGCTGGGACCACCAGAGTTTAAGGGAGAGCCAAAACCACTTATAGCGAAAATATGGATAAAGCAGATTACCAAGATATTTGATGTCTTGGGATACTCTGAGGAGCAAAAGGTTCCCTTTGCCGCCTTTATGTTGCGAGGAGAGGCAGATTACTGGTGGGAATCGATTAAGCGTACTCAACCTGCCGCACTGAAGATGTCTTGGGAGAAGTTCCAAGAGCTGTTCAATGACAAATACTTTTTCGAAAGTGTTCGTCACATGAAGGAGGTGGAATTTATCAAGTTGGAGCAAAACAACATGACCGTGTCGCAGTACGAAGCCAAGTTTGCTGAGTTGTCCCGGTTTGTGTCCCACTTGGTGGATAATGAAGAGCGAATGACGCGAATGTTTTTGCGAGATTTGAAACCTGAGATACGTCAACATCTTATTTCTCATAAACTGTGTTTGTATTCAGATGTTGTGAATAGGGTTCAGTTAGTGGAGCGCGATAACGAGTCAACGCAACCAAAAGAGAGCAGTCGACAAAATGATAATACCCGTGAGAGCGGTCATCGAAGCGGTGACAACAAGCGTGGAGGGAATCAACAGGCCATAAATGGTAACCACTTCGGTGGTAATCAGGGCCAAAACAATAAGAATGGTCATTTCAAGAAGAGGAGATTCAACAAAGATGGAAAGACGTCAGCATCAGCACCCGTTGTTAAGGAAGGAGAACGACCACCTATCATATGTTTCAAATGCGGAGGGGAGGGGCACATCAGTCCAAACTGCGCGATGCCGTCTAAAGCATGTTATAATTGTGGAAGAGAAGGTCATTTAGCTCGATTTTGTCGTTTACCAAAAATAAGTTCAGCCAAGATGGAGACACCAAAGGCCGTCCCAGAAAAGTCAAAACCGATAGTGCAAGGGAGAGCGTTTGTTCTGACCTCCCAGAAAGCAAGGAACCCGAATGAGGTCATCACGGGTAAGCTTATCATAAACTCTAACGAAGTCTATACTTTATTTGATACCGGTTCTACCCATTCTTTTATTTCTCCTACTTGCACTCATCGATTAAATTTGATTCCGGAGAAATTAGATTTTGATTTATCTGTTGAAACTCCATTGGGAGAAACCTTCATTACATCTACGGTTTATAAGTCTTGTTTGGTTCAAGTTGGTACCCACACATTACCTGTCGATCTGATTTCATTAAAAATACTTGCATTTGACGTGATTCTAGGGATTGATTGGTTAACTACTCATCATGCAAAAATTGATTGTTTTCGTAAGGTTGTTAGCTTTCATATTTCTAATCAACCTATTATGCGAATTCAAGCAACCAAACCATTAAAATCAATCGCTGTCATCTCAAGCCATAAAGCTATTCGTTTATTGAAAAACGAATGTCAAGCTTTCTTAGCCTATGTCACGGATCTAAACAAAAATACGTCAGTTTTGAATGATATTTCTATTGTTAATAAATTCCCTGACGTATTCCCTGAAGAACTTCCTGGCCTACCCCCAAAGCGTGAAATTAAATTTTGTATCGACCTTAAACCCGGTACAAAACCCATTTCCAAATCCCCATATCGAATGGCTCCTATTGAACTTCAGGAGTTAAAGATCCAACTGCAGGAATTGTTAGACATTGGCTTTATTCGTCCTAGTACTTCTCCTTGGGGTGCTCCTGTGCTATTCGTGAAGAAGAAAGATGGAAGTATGCGACTTTGTATTGATTATCGGGAGTTGAATCATGTCACCATCAAAAACAGGTACCCATTGCCACGTATTGATGACCTGTTTGACCAGTTGCAAGGAACACAATTCTTTTCAAAGATCGATCTTCGTTCTGGATATCATCAGCTGAATGTTAGAACTGAAGATATTCCAAAGACGGCTTTTAGAACTCGGTACGAGCATTATGAATTTCTAGTCATGTCCTTTGGATTGACTAATGCTCCTGCTGCCTTCATGGATATGATGAACCGGGTATTTAAGGAATATTTGGATCACTTTGTGGTCGTCTTTATTGATGACATCCTTATTTATTCCAAAAGCCGTGAAGATCATGAGCAACACTTGAGGCTGGTACTCCAAAAGCTTCGTGAATACAAGCTTTATGCCAAGTTAAAGAAATGCGAGTTCTGGCTGGAAGAGGTAGCATTCCTTGGGCACGTAGTATCAAGTCATGGAATATCGGTTGACCCGGCAAAGATTGAAGCTATTCAAAGCTGGGAGCAACCTAAATCAGTGACCGAGGTACGTAGCTTTCTTGGTTTAGCTGGTTATTATCGGAGATTCGTGGAAGGATTTTCTCGAATCGCTACTCCATTAACTCAGCTGACTCGGAAAGATACAAAGTTCGGTTGGAGCGAAGAATGTAAGCAGAGTTTTCAAGAACTCAAGAGGAGACTCATTTCAGCACCTGTTCTAACAATACCATCTGGCTCGGAGGGATTTGTCATCTACAGTGATGCTTCGAGCAAAGGGTTGGGATGCGTTCTCATGCAACATGGAAAAGTCATAGCCTATGCATCAAGACAACTCAAGGAATATGAGAGGAATTATCCTACTCATGATCTAGAGTTGACAGTTGTTGTCTTTGCACTTAAAATTTGGAGGCATTACTTGTATGGGGAGAAGGTGGAGATCTTTACGGATCATAAAAGCCTCAAATATTTCTTCACTCAAAAGGAACTCAACATGCGACAACGACGTTGGCTTGTTTTATTGAATTCTTATATCATTGTCATCATCCTCATGTTTATATTTTGTTGAAAGTCATCTGTGGCTTGTAGTGCATAGATGGACTTGGTATGATTATGACCAGGGATTATTCGGTGTAATCATGACCGTAATGTTACGAATGATGTGGTAAAAGTCCGCATTGGCCCGTAGTGCATTGATGGACAGTTGTTGGCATGATCATGACCATTAATGAATATACGAATATCCTTGGCGTAGTGCAGGGGTGATTCGATGATGTGAATTATTTTATTAAGCTGAGTCTCAGCGATCACAGTGTTGGAAAATCTTTTAAATCATAAAAGATAGTAGAGTTTATTTTCTACTTGACTCTCTTAATGGATTGCTTGTTCCGCTACAGTTAAACTTGATGTCTATTATATTTTATCAGTTTAACATTGTTGAAGGCTAATGATAATTTATTCTGCATTATCTTAGTCGTAATATTTCTTACTGGGCTAGTTGAGCTCACCCTTTCTTTCACTGTTCTCTTCAGGAAATGAGAACGTAGCTGGGGCAAGTCGGGGAACGGAGTGATGGTCCGAATGATAGTATTAGTTAGTAGTCCTCACTATTCTATGTAATGGTGTGTTAATAATGTAATGAGAACTCCTTTTGAGTATGAATACTCTCTAGAAGATAATATTTGTATTCAAACTCACAGTTTATATTTTGTCGTATTGTACACGACAGTTGTATTATTAAGTTGTATTTGTATTCTGTACTATGTATCTGACGACCCAAGATGGGTGATGTATACCTAATTTTGGGGGCGTCACAGTTGGTATCAGAGCTTAGGGATATGATCCCTGGCTAGGATGTGAGAATAGAACTAGGAGGGGAGAGACGGGGAATTCCTTCGCTAGTATGACCTACCTAAGTTTATTTGCATGGTATTTAATTGGTCGGTCATAATATAAGGATAATATATGACATATCAATTAACTTTTATTTTGTGGCAGTATCTGAAAATGGCATCTGAGAATGTTGAGAATAGCAATGGAGCACATGCGACTATTGATTCACCACATATCAATAATCAGGATAATGTTCATCAGGAAGGTGACAATCCTCATGCAAACAACAACACTGACCAGATGATGAATGATGGAATGTTCAGAGGTTTTATGCAATTCATGCAACAACAGGTGAAAGCGGCTCCTGTCCACAACGTAGGTAGAAATACGGGAAACTCTCAGGCGGTCACCGCTAAACAGTTTAAGGAGCTGGGACCTCCGGAGTTTAAGGGAGAACCCAAACCACTTGTAGCTGAAACATGGATAAAGCAGATCACCAAGATATTTGATGTCTTGGGTTGCTCCGAGGAGCAAAAGGTTCCCTTTGCCGCCTTTATGTTGCGAGGAGAGGCAGATTACTGGTGGGAATCGATAAAGCGTACTCAACCTGCCGCACTGAAGATGTCTTGGGAGAAGTTCCAAGAGCTGTTTAACGACAAATACTTTCCCGAGAGTATTCGTCACATAAAGGAGGTGGAGTTCATCAAATTGGAGCAGAATAATATGACCGTGTCGCAGTACGAGGCAAAATTTGCGGAGTTATCCCGGTTTGCGTCCCACCTGGTGGATAATGAAGAAAGAATGACGCGGATGTTTTTAAGAGGTTTGAAGCCGGAGATACGTCAACATCTTGTTTCTCATAAACTGTGTTTGTATTCAGATGTTGTAAATAGGGCTCAGTTGGTGGAGCGCGATAACGAGACAACGCAACCAAAAGAGAGCAGCCGGCAAAATGATAATACCAGTTAAAGCAGTCATCGAAGCGGTGACAACAAGCGTGGAGGGAATCAACAGGCCAGAAATGGTAACCACTTCGGTGGTAATCAGGGCCAAAATAATAAGAATGGGCATTTCAAGAAGAGGAGATTCAACAATGATGGAAAGACGTCAGCACCAGCACCTGTCGTTAAGGAAGGAGAACGACCACCTATCATATGTTTCAAATGCGGAGGGGAGGGGCACATCAGTCCAAACTGCGCGATGCCGTCCAAAGCATGTTATAATTGTGGAAGAGAAGGTCATTTAGCCCGATTTTGTCATTTACCGAAGACAAATTCAGCTAGGATGGAGGCACCAAAGGCCGTCCCAGAAAAGTCAAAACCGGTTGTGCAAGGGAGAGCGTTTGTTGTGAACTCCCAGAGAGTAAGGAACCCGAATGAGGTCATCACGGGTAAGCTTATCATAAACTCTAACGAAGTCTATACTTTATTTGATACCGGTTCTACCCATTCTTTTATTTCTCCTACTTGCGCTCATCGATTAAATTTGATTCAGGAGAAATTAGACTTTGACTTAGCTGTTGAAACTCCATTGGGAGAAACCTTCATTACATCCACGGTTTATAAGTCTTGTTTGGTTCAAGTTGGTACCCACACATTACCTGTCGATCTTATTTCATTAAAAATACGTGCATTTGACGTGATTCTAGGGATTGATTGGTTAACTACTTATCATGCAAAAATTGATTGTTTTCGTAAGGTTGTTAGCTTTCGTATTCCTAATCGACTTATTATGCGAATTCAAGCAACCAAACCATTAAAATCAATCGCTGTCATCTCAAGCCATAAAGTTATTCGTTTATTGAAAAACGGATGTCAAGCTTTCTTAGCTCATGTCACAGATCTAAACAAAAATACGTCAGCTTTGAATGATCTTTCTGTTGTTAATAAATTTCCTGACGTATTTCCCGAAGAACTTCCTGGCCTACCCCCAGAGCGTGAAATTGAATTTTGTATCGACCTTGAACCCGGTACAAAACCCATTTCCAAAGCCCCATATCGAATGGCTCCTATTGAACTTCAGGAGTTAAAGACCCAACTGCAGGAATTGTTAGACATTGGTTTTATTCGTCCTAGTACTTCTCCTTGGAGTGCTCCTGTTCTGTTCGTGAAGAAGAAAGATGGGAGTATGCGACTTTGTATTGATTATCGGGAGTTGAATCATGTCACCATCAAAAATAGGTACCCATTGCCACGTATTGATGACCTGTTTGACCAGTTGCAAGGAGCACAATTCTTTTCAAAGATCGATCTTCGTTCTGGATATCATCAGCTGAAGGTTAGAACTGAGGATATTCCAAGGACTGCCTTCAGAACTCGGTATGGGCATTATGAATTCGTAGTTATGTCTTTTGGATTGACTAATGCTCCTGCTGCCTTCATGGATATGATGAACAGGGTATTTAATGAATATTTAGATCACTTTGTGGTCGTCTTTATCGATGACATCCTTGTTTATTCCAAAAGTCGTGAAGATCATGAGCAACACTTGAGGCTGGTACTCCAAAAGCTTCGTGAATACAAACTTTATGCCAAGTTAAAGAAATGTGAGTTCTGGCTGGAAGAGGTAGCATTCCTTGGGCACGTAGTATCAAGTCGTGGAATATCGGTTGACCCGGCAAAGATTGAAGCTATTCAAAGCTGGGAGCAACCTAAATCAGTGACCGAGGTACGTAGCTTTCTTGGTTTAGCTGGTTATTATCGGAGATTCGTGGAAGGATTTTCTCGAATCGCTACTCCATTAACTCAGCTGACTCGGAAAGATACAAAGTTCGGTTAGAGCGAAGAATGTAAGCAGCGTTTTCAAGAACTCAAGAGGAGACTCATTTCAGCACCTGTTCTAACAATACCATCTGGCTCGGAAGGGATTTGTCATCTACAGTGATGTTTCGAGCAAAGGGTTGGGATGCGTTCTCATGCAACATGGAAAAGTCATAGCCTATGCATCAAGACAACTCAAGGAATATGAGAGGAATTATCCTACTCATGATCTAGAGTTGGCAGCTGTTGTCTTTGCACTTAAAATTTGGAGGCATTACTTGTATGGGGAGAAGGTGGAGATCTTTACGGATCATAAAAGCCTCAAATATTTCTTCAGTCAAAAGGAACTCAACATGCGACAACGACGTTGGCTTGAACTGTTGAAAGATTATGATCATACCATTCAATACCATCCTGGAAAAGCAAACGTGGTAGCTGACGCATTGAGTAGAAGATCATATGCAAGTACGAGTGCAATATTGTCAACACAAAGGCCCATTTTGTGTGACTTGCAAAGGATGAAGATAGAGTTAAAGACTCCAGGGACCCATGTGATGATGGCGAATATACGAGTAGAACCAACTTTAATCGATAAAGTTAAAGCTGCTCAAGCTACAGACCTGGAGCTGATGCGTATGAGGAAGAAAGTGCAAGAAGGTTCTATGCCGGAAGCAAGAATCGATGAAGAAGGAATACTTCGAGTCAACTTCAGACTTTGTGTTCCTAACAACCCTGATTTAAAGTATGAAATCATGATGGAGGCGCACAACACACCGTTTGCAATCCATCCTGGAAGTATCAAAATGTATCATGATCTTCGTCATACATTTTGGTGGAGCAATATGAAGAGAGTGATAGCGTTGTTTATCTCAAGGTGTCTAACTTGTCAACGAGTCAAAGAGGAGCATCAAGTACCAAAAGGTCCATTGCAACCACTTAAAATTCCAGAATGGAAGTGGGAGCACATTACCATGGATTTCGTTACCGGTCTTCCAAAGGTTTCTCAAGGTATAGATGCGATTTGGGTCATTGTTGATAGATTGACCAAGTCTGCTCATTTCTTACCGATACGAGAAACTTATACACTTGAACGTCTTGCTCGTATGTACATAAACGAGATTATAAGTGTGACGCCCCCAAAATAGGTCCAATCCATCCAACCCATTCTGAGTCGCCAAATACATGGTACAGAAAATAACTACAACTTTATTATTACAATTGTCGTGCAAAATACGACAACACATATACTGTGAGTTTAAATACAAATATTGTCATCTAGACAGTATTCATACTCAACTAAGAACTCATTATACTTATTGATACACTATTTTACAAAATAGTGAGGACTACTAAAATAACTGTCTTGAACCATCATTCCACACCCCGACTAGTACTCGCTACATTCTCGCCTCCTGAGAAGAAAGATGGAACAACAAGGAAAAGAGTGAGCTCAACTAGCCCAGTAAAGAATATTATGACTAAGATAATATACAACAAATTATCGTTAGTCTTCAACAGGGAAAAATTTAATAGAATACAATAGACAACAAGTTTTAAATCAATATTCGCAGCGGAAACAGCAAACCATTAGAAGAGTCAAGTAGAGAATGAGTTTTACTATCTTCTAAGATTTAAAAGTCCATCATCAATATTTTATCCCTGTAACAACAATCAATAACCATCTTTAATCAAATATTCATCTTTGCACTACAGGCCAAAGATATTCATTTGTATCACCAGTCGATCATGTTCATCTCAACACCTGTTCATCTTTGCACTACGGGCCAAAGATATTCATCATAAAATCATCAATCTTTGCACTACAGGCCAAAGATATTCAGTAACATCATCATTTAGGACTAAGGATGATGAAAAATATGTTAGAGAAAACGAATCCAGTGAAACAAAAGAGTAAATATTAAGGATTCGTATTTCAGCTATTTCATTGTCCAAAAATACCTCATAAACAATCATAGTGAAGTAAAATTCAAGAATGATCAAAACATGGATACAATCAAAGCTAGTATCCAGAATAGATATTTTGGACGAAAAGAAGAAATTTATATTTTTTGGTGAATAGTAACTCGTGAATAGTAACTCATGAATAGTAACTCGTGAATAGTAACTCATGAATAGTAACCCCGACATGAAAAGTTCCAAATTTAATAAAAATTCAGATCAATACTTCGACATAATGATATTGAAGAAAATAATATCATTTAAGAAGAAATAACATCCCTTACCTCAGCAAAAACAGTACTTCTAGTTGAAACACCGGATATAGGCTATAACTTGAACTTACACCGTATAGCAATACTCAAAGTATTAGAACACTCACAAGAATACGCTCACTAATATAGAGAGAGAAATAGAGAGAAACTTGTGTTTCTGGTGTGATTTTCAATTCTAACCTAAGCACCCTATTTATAGGAAAATGCTTAGAACACCAAAGCAGAAAATTGAATATAATAATATTATTTATAAACAAAATTCCTAAGCACACCACCAGCTGATTTCAACCATTTAACACATGCCCCTCAATTGAAAAAAACGTTTTTCTTTAAAATAATAATTAAAACTTTCAAAAATCAATTATTTCTAAACTTCAGAACTTCAATAATTCATAATAAATAGCCCTTTTATCAGAAAATTCGAATCTCGCGTGTTTTTATAGAAAATTCAATTCTCTACAACTTTGCAGAAGAAAGTTTTTCCAAATTCCAAACAGAAGTTGACCGAAATTCACAAACGGGCAATTTTACAGTCAATAATAAATTTTCGGTCAAGAATTGTGTCCACCAACACACAAAACATGTGTTAATCATTTAATATCACAAAAATATTCTTCCTCCTCATATACTCATATATCCCACATTCATTGTAAAAATACCACCATCAATATATTATTAAAATAATATATTTAAATGAATTATTTTATCAGAAAAAGATAAAATATTAATTTTCAACAATTGTCACATTAAAAATTTTCTCCATCTATATCCACATAAAATCACTATTTTTCTCATCATATAAATCAATAATTAATTATACACAAATAATATTACAGAACCACAGTACTGGCAACCAGGCCGTTCCTAGGAAAGAGGGGGCTTTCCAATAAGGATCTCTCCTTACTGGCGCGCAATTAGATGACCAAACCTCTCCTTAGACAGAACTTTCTAGACATTGTCAATAATATTATCTAATAATATTATTCAGATAATATGAATTATTGTTCCGATAATAGAAAATACTGTGTAGTGACAATTATTAAAACAACAGTAATATAAAATATCAACGCAGCAATTATTGAATCAATAAAATACAATATTGAACAGTAATTACTGTAACAATTATTGAGTAGTGCCTTCTTACGTAAGAATCAATAATTGGTGCAATATCGTGTGCTACTGTGCAACAACGCGTATTACTGCGTTTTAACCACCGGGTATTCCAACAGTATTAACGGTAACAACTACGCCGTTATTTATAAACAACTTATTTTTGTCATTTTCTTCATCCAATCGTTTTCTGTTATGGGGCCCACACAAGGCTGCGCCGTCGTACGAATATTCCCCGACAACAAGAATATTTCACGACCAAATAAATATTCCCCGACAACAATGAATATTTTATAACCACTTCCTTATTTAAAATATTTGCGCATTTTACCCATAACTAACCACATTAATCAAATCAACTCTTACTATTTCAGAATAATAAATAGAGGAAATTAAATTTCATTTATTAATAATTTGGGGTCTAACAACCTCCCCTCCTTATGAAATTTCGTCCTCGAAATTGACATACGTACCTGGTGTTTCGAAAAGATGAGGATACCTCGCTTTCATTTCCGTTTCCAACTCCCAGGTCATTTCCTCAATAGCATGGTTTCTCCACAAAACTTTAACTTGTGGTAAGACCTTCGTGCGTAGGACATGCTCCTTCCTATCCAAGATCTTGACAGGTACCTCTTCGTACGTTAAGTCTTCAGCTATCTCGTTTGGTTCTAACTCAATAACGTGGTTCGGGTCGTCCACATATTTACGTAACATCGATACGTAAATAACGTTATGAACACGTGACATACTTAGCGTTAAGGCGAGTCTATAGGCCACAGTTCCTACTCGATCGAGGATTTCAAATAAATTGAAGGCTTGAGCTTTCTTCTCTTCATCGACTCTTACTTCTAGAATAACACATTCTTGCACCTTCTTCTTTATATTCATCAGGTTCAGGTCTGTAGCTTGAGTGGCTTTAACGTTATCGATTAAAGTCGATTTTACTCGTATATCATCATGTGGATCCCTAGAGTCATTAACTCTATCTCTATCATTTATAAATTATACAAAATAGGTCTTTGTATTCAACAATATCGCACTCGTACTCGCATACGATCAATGCGTCAGCTACCACGTTCGCTTTTTCAGGATAGTATTCGATGGTGTGATCGAAATCTTTCAACAGCTTGAGCCAACGTCGGTGTCGCATGTTGAATTTTGGAAGCTCTTCTCGCATTCCTCGGTCCATTCGAAGTTTGTATCTTTTCGAGTCAGCTGAGTTAATGGAGTAGCGATTCGAGAAAATCCTTTTATGAATCTCCGATAATAACTAGAAAGCTAGGTATTTCGATTACTGACTTAGGTTGCTCTCAACTGTGACTCATATCCCAATCTTGGATAGCACGTCACAATGACACCTATCAGTTTACTACCACACGAATATGGTATCCCCTACGGAGAGTCTGGCTTCAGTGCATTCCACAAAGGAAGTCACTAGATAAAGGCTCGGGTACAAACTTCTACCGTTAGGTTTTTAACTCCTGAAGTTCAATAGGAGCCATTCGATATGAGATTTTAGAAATGGGTTTTGTACCGGGTTCAAAGTTGATACAAAATTCAATATCACGCGTAGGCCAAGAAATTCTTCAGGAAATACGTCAGGGATTTTACTAACAACAGAAATATCATTCAATTCTGACGTATTTTTGTTCAAGTCCATGACATGGCTAAGAAAGCTTGACATCCGTTTTTCAATAAACGGATGACTTTACGGCTTGATATGAAAGAGTTTGACTTCAATGGTTTGGTTGCTTAAATTCGAATAACAGGTTGCTTAGGAATATGAAAACTAACAACCTTACGAAAGCAATCAATTTTGGCATGATGAGTAGTTAACCAATTAATTCCTAAAATCACATCAAAAGCAAGTATCTTTAAAGAGATAAGGTCAACAGGTAATGTGATGGTGCCAACTTGGATCAAACAAGATTTATAAACAATGGATGTAACGAAAGTTTCTCCTAACGGAGTTTCAACAGATAAGTTACAGTCTAATTTTCTCCGGAGTCAAGTTTAAACGTTGAGTATAAGCAGGAGAAATAAATGAATAGGTAGAACCGGTATCTAATAAGGTATAGACTTCGTAAAAATTTATAATTAACTAACCCGTGCTAACTTCGTTCGGGTTCCTCGCATTCTGACCAGTCACAAAAAACGCTCTTCCTGAAACCATCGATTTTATTTTGTCTGTATCCACCTTTGGTGCCGCCGTCCCAGCTGGACTTTATTT
The DNA here is from genome assembly GCA_016801055.1 of Panax notoginseng. NCBI lineage: Eukaryota > Viridiplantae > Streptophyta > Magnoliopsida > Apiales > Araliaceae > Panax > Panax notoginseng. The sequence continues at coordinate 258,589,253 of CM029012.1, forward strand.
CGCTACAGGACAAAATCGAGCTATGTGACCGTCTTTTCCACAACTAAAACATACCTTGGAAGGCTTTGAACAATTTGACTTTATATGTCCCTCATCTCCGCATCTGTAGCATCTAACTGGCGGTCGTTCTCCCCCCCTAGAATTTGTTGTTGGTGCTGGTGATGTTGTCGATGTCTTCCCGTTATCGTTAAATCTTCTCTTATTAGATCGGGCATCTCTTTCCACAATATCAACGCGTCGTGCGGCTTTTACCCATGCATCACTCATTCTCACTCGTTTCGTTATTGCTTCTTTCAGCTCAGATTCTAGCTTTATCATCTTATACTCTGCCAAAGAGTGCTTCTGTTCAAGCATCACAAATCGGGTAACACAAGCTTGAATTGTTGCATCCTTTTGCTCCACGACCGCCTGTCGTTCTTCAGCCTGCTCTTCTAACTCATGAATACGATTTTTTAATTCTACATTTTGATCATATAATACCTCTAATAAACTCTCCTCAGGTACCTCTTCTTCCTCTTCTTCCTCACTCTCGGCTATTACTTCTGCGACTATCTCGGGTGCAACTATCAATTCTTCACTCACCACGTGGATATCTCTAATTCCTTCTTCGCCTGACATCACATTATCCTGGTTGGTGATTAGAGGTGTTTCCACGATCTCATTTACTCCACTGTTAACATTCTCAGTCGACATTCTCAAATACTGCCATAAAACAAGGGTTAATTTAACAAATTAACAAATCACATAATATCCCTTTATTATGACCAACCAACAAATAAGCTTAGGTAGGACACACTAGCGAAGGATTTACTCGTCTCTCCCCTCCTAGTCCTATTCCCCGATCTCCTCCAGAGATCATATCCCTAAGCTCTGATACCAACTGTGACGCCCCCAAAATAGGTCTAATCCATCCAACCCATTCTGAGTTGCCAAATACATGGTACAGAAAATAACTACAACTTTATTATTACAATTGTCGTGCAAAATACGACAACACATATACTGTGAGTTTAAATACAAATATTGTCATCTAGACAGTATTCATACTCAACTAAGAACTCATTATACTTATTGATACACTATTTTACAAAATAGTGAGGACTACTAAAACAACTGTCTTGAACCATCATTCCACACCCCGACTAGTACTCGCTACATTCTCGCCTCCTGAGAAGAAAGATGGAACAACAAGGAAAAGGGTGAGCTCAACTAGCCCAGTAAAGAATATTATTGTAAGACCCCGAATTTTATGAAATAAAAGTATTCAATTTTTCTTATAATTACTAGTCAGTAAATGGTTAAATTGATAAAAGTTTAAAGTTATGGGTGAAATATGAATTTTTTTTCAAAATAAGCAAGTGGTTATAAAATAATCATTGTTGTCGGGGAATATTCGTTTGGTCGTGGAATATTCTTTCTGTCGGGGAATATTCGTACGACGGCGCAGCTATTTGTGGGCCCCATAACGAATAACTGTCGGGTGAAGAAAACGACAAATTTGAGTTTTTACAAATAACGGCGTAGTTGTTACCGTTAACACTGTTGGAATACCCGGTGGTTAAAATACAGTAATACGCGTTATTGCACAGTAGCACACGGTATTGCACAGTATTTTTAAAATTATTGATTCTTACGTAAGAAGGCACTACTCAATAATTGTTACAGTAGTTACTGTTCAATATTTTATATTATTGTTATTTCAATAATTGTTGCTGCATAGTATTTTCCTTTATCAGATCAATAATTCATATTATTTGAATAATATTATTAGATAACATTATTGTCAATGTCTAGAAAGTTCTGTCTAAGGAGAGGTTTGGTCATCTAATTGCGCGCCAGTAAGGAGAAATTCTTATTGGAAAGCCCCCTCTTTCCTGTGAACGGCCTGGTTGTCATAAATGTGATTCTGTAATATTATTTGTGAATAATTAATTATTGATTCATATGATAAGGAAATATTTATTTTATGTGCATATAAATGAGGGATATATTTTTGTGGTTAAAAATGAAGGAGTTAATATTGAGGTTTTTATCAGTATTTTTGTAGGAATGGAGGTATTAAAAATTAGGGTTTTTGAGATATTTTGCGGGGGTTATAATTTTTAATCCGACCGTTGGATCGTGGTAATTTTTGGATATGTTATACATATATAAGTTGAGTATATGCCCACAAATTTTGAACCGTTAAAAATGAACGTATGATTTATTATGAATTTTACGAGATGACTGGTTCAGAAATTGTTGAATTTTCGGAGTTAATCATTTTGGTGGAAAATTCTAGAATTGGTGGGCCCCACTTGTGGTTGGTGAAGAAATGTGCTGAATTATATTTCAAATGTGGTGGGTGGGAATAGTAGCAGGTAAAGCCATCAGGTTACAGGTCAAACCTACCAAAATTTTCCTATAAATAGAGGGCTAAGTTAGAATTGAAAATCACACCAGAAACATAAGCTTTCTCTCTTTCTCTCTCTAGATTATTGAGTGTATTTTGTGAGTTTTTAGATACTTGGTGAGTTGCTATTCATCAGTACAAGTTTTCTTCAGCATCATATCCGATATCCAGTCAGAAGTACTGTTCTTTTGAGGTAAGGGATTGTAAGGGATTGTAAGGGATAGTAAGGGATTTTAAGGGTTGTTATGATTTTCAGTTTCGTAATTTTTCAGAACTTCAAAAATTCTGAAAAAATTTGAAATGATATTTTGATGAGTTTTATTGATTGTGTCCAAAAATGGTGATTTTTGGATGTATAGATTGAGAGTTATGAATTTTATGAGAAAAGACTATTTTAAAAGTAACCGCTTATAATTCCTTGTGGTTAACTCCAAAATTGATGAAATTTTTATTGGGAGTACATGTATATGATAGAAGTATACTCTGTAAATTTCAGAATTTTTAGACAAAAGTACAATTTTTGATAAATGTCTAAATATTCGGCTATTTTGGCCATATGAAAAATAGTAAATGACTTTTAAAAATTCTGAGAAAAATATATGTTCACTATGGGACTATATTATGCTAAATCTCAGAAAAGAAATATTTTTGGAACTGATTTGGTATTTTTTATGAAAATGGTCTAGTTATGAGTAAATGAATTAAATATGTTTTGTGAAGAAAGAAAATTGGAAAATAGGATTTTATGGCTTGAGAATCCTATATGAGGTATATGCAGATTTTTGATGAGGGTTTTGGTTATTGATGATGAAATTGTAAGAGTTGGCATTTTATGATGATTAAATGCATTAATTAGTAAAGTGTAAACAATTAAAATAAATTGTTTATAAATTTAAGTAATGTTATTCTTTCAATATCATTATACCGAAATATTGGTATGGATTTTATTGTGGAATTTCTATCTTTTGTGTCGGGGTTACTATTCATGAGTTACTATTCACGATTTACTATTCATGAGTTACGAATATTACTCTTGAGATTAAAACTATATGTTGATCATATTATTTTTATCATCATATATAACATTTTTATAACCCTGATGTTGAAATTCTCTTTCACTGGAGTGTAAAGATGGGTAGATTATTGGTATGATCATGACTAGGGTTCTCTTTGGCCTGTAGTGCAAAGTTGAATTGTGACTGGTATGATCATGACCATTGAATTTATAATTGAATATCTTAAGCTTAAGTGTAAAGGTGAATTGATCAACATGGTTATAATTATTGTTTATATAAATTCTGAAATGATTATATATTTCTTTGAGATATGAATATATTTGGCCTGTAGTGCAAATATGAATTGTTGATGAATATCTTTGGCATGTAGTGCAAAGATGACCTGTTGATGAATATCTTTGGCCTGTAGTGCAAAGATGAACTGTTGTTGAATATCTTTGGCCCGTAGTGCAAAGATGGTTTGTTGATGAATATCTTTGGCCGTAGTGCAAAGATGGATTTGTTAGTATGATTATAAACAGGAACTGTGATTTGGTATAACCATGATCTTTGATGTTTCAGGTAAAGACAGGTGATGAAAATATTCTTCGTCCTGGGTGCGAAGAAAAATTTATAGTCACAATTATGATTATGAGTTATTCATATGATTGTGGAAAGGAACTGTTGAGTGATGTTACATGGATAAAATATTGTTGGTGGATTTTTAACATGGAGAAGATAATAGACTTTATAGTCTATTTGACTCTTCTAATGGATTGCTCGTTCCGCTGCAACTATGGTTGAAATTTTTATCATTTACCATATGTTCTAAATCTCTGATTTATTGTTGATGAAGGCTATTGATAATTGAATTATCTTTAGTCATGATATTCTTTACTGAGCTAGTTGTGCTCACCCTTTTGCTTCACAATTCCTTTCAGGTAATAAGAGTGTAGCTGGGTCGAGCGGGGGTAACAAGGGAATAGAACGGTGGTCATCATTTAGTAGTTATATTTGGTGAAGAAAATAGGGTGAGGCGAACCCAACGTTGGAAGGGTGTTTTGTCACTATCATACAAGATGTCTAATGACATACAACATCGTGTCATCATAAGACAGGGTTGTGCTCATCCACTTGCTGAGTATATTTACGAGCACTACCTATATAATCTTGGTGTTTGTTTGAAGTATAATTCTCAATTAGAGACAGTGGAGATAATGATAAGTCAAGAGAAGACTCACCATTAGGAAGAATATGATAGTAATCTTCTCGTTTTTCTTTGGGGTCTATTGGGTCAACCAAGGATAATTCTGTGGCCATATGATATCTATCATAACCTAGACGCGTGGCCTCCCATGTACGAAGGTTTCCTTAAGCACTTCCCAAAGATTCTAATTTCCAAAACAGTTTTTGACTATACCTTTATGTAAGGTGACATTGTGAGGTGATGTCCACGATTGGAACATGAGTCACATTTGGTATATATTTGTATCCAAACTCACAGCATATGTGTTGTTATATTTTGCACGACAATTGTTGTAATAAAGTTGTAGTTATTTTCTGTACCATGTATTTGGCGACTCAGAATAGGTTGGATTGAATGGACCTATTTTGGGGTTGTCACATATGTGTTGTTATATTTTGCACGACAATTATTGTAATAAAGTTGTAGTTATTTTTTGTACCATGTATTTGGCGACTCAGAATAGGTTGGATGGAATGGACCTGTTTTGGGGTTGTCACAACAACACTTAAACTGGGATTGTAAATACAAATATTGTCATCTAGACAATATTCACACTCAAATAAGTCCTCATTATAATTATTAATACACTATTTTACAAAATAGTGAGGACTACTAAAATAACTTCTAGAACCATCATTCCACACCCCGACTAGTACTTGCTACATTCTCGCCTCCTGAGACAGTGGAGATAATGATAAGTCAAGAGAAGACTCACCATTAGGAAGAATATGATAGTAATCTTCTCATTTTTCTTTGGGGTCTATTGGGTCAACCAAGGATAATTCTGTGGCCATATGATATCTATCATAACCTAGACGCGTGGCCTCCCATGTACGAAGGTTTTCTTGAGTACTTCCCAAAGATTCTAATTTCTAAAACAGTTTTTGACTGTACCTTTATGTAAGGTACCTTTGTGAGGTGCTCACACATGATGGTGTCCAATGTCACATTTGGTATATATTTGTATCCAAACTCACGGCATATCTGTTGTTGTATTTTGCACGACAATTGTGGTAATAAAGTTATAGTTATTTTCTGTACTATGTATTTGACGACTCAGAATGGGTTGGGTGGAATGGACCTATTTTGGGGTTGTCACAATTATGACTAAGATATTATACAACAAATTATCGTTAGTCTTCAACAGGGAAAAATTTAATAGAATACAATAGACAACAAGTTTTAAATCAACATTCGCAGCAGAAACAGCAAACCATTAGAAGAGTCAAGTAGAGAATGAGTTCTACTATCTTCTAAGATTTAAAAGTCCATCATCAATATTTTATCCCTGTAACAACAATCAATAACCATCTTTAATCAAATATTCATCTTTGCACTACAGGCCAAAGATATTCATTTGTATCACCAGTCGATCATGTTCATCTCAACACCTGTTCATCTTTGCACTACGGGCCAAAGATATTCATCATAAAATCATCAATCTTTGCACTACAGGCTAAAGATATTCAGTAACATCATCATTTAGGACTGAGGATGATGAAAAATATGTTAGAAAAAACGAATCCAGTGAAACAAAAGAGTAAATATTAAGGATTCGTATTTCAGCTATTTCATTGTCCAAAAATACCTCATAAACAATCATAGTGAAGTAAAATTCAAGAATGATCAAAACATGGATACAATCAAAGCTAGTATCCAGAATAGATATTTTGGACGAAAAGAAGAAATTTTCATTTTTCGGTGAATAGTAACTCGTGAATAGTAACTCATGAATAGTAACTCGTGAATAGTAACTCATGAATAGTAACCCCGACATGAAAAGTTTCAAATTTGATAAAAATTCAGATCAATACTTCGGCATAATGATATTGAAAAAAATAATATCATTTAAGAAGAAATAACATCCCTTACCTCAGCAAAAACAGTACTTCTAGTTGAAACACCGGATATAGGCTATGACTTGAACTTACACCGTATAGCAATACTCAAAGTATTAGAACACTCACAAGAATACGCTCACTAATATAGAGAGAGAAATAGAGAGAAACTTGTGTTTCTGGTGTGATTTTCAATTCTAACCTAAGCACCCTATTTATAGGAAAATGCTTAGAACACCAAAGCAGAAAATTGAATATAATAATATTATTTATAAACAAAATTCCTAAGCACACCACCAGCTGATTTCAACCATTTAACACATGCCCCTCAATTGAAAAAAACGTTTTTCTTTAAAATAATAATTAAAACTTTCAAAAATCAATTATTTCGAAACTTCAGAACTTCAATAATTCATAATAAATAGCCCTTTTATCAGAAAATTCGAATCTCGCGTGTTTTTATAGAAAATTCAATTCTCTACAACTTTGCAGAAGAAAGTTTTTCCAAATTCCAAACAGAAGTTGACCGAAATTCACAAACGGGCAATTTTACAGTCAATAATAAATTTTCGGTCAAGAATTGTGTCCACCAACACACAAAACATGTGTTAATCATTTAATGTCACAAAAATATTCTTCCTCCTCATATACTCATATATCCCACATTCATTGTAAAAATACCACCATCAATATATTATTAAAATAATATATTTAAATGAATTATTTTATCAGAAAAAGATAAAATATTAATTTTCAACAATTGTCACATTAAAAATTTTCTCCATCTATATCCACATAAAATCACTATTTTCCTCATCATATAAATCAATAATTAATTATACACAAATAATATTACAGAACCACAGTACTGGCAACCAGGCCGTTCCCAAGAAAGAGGGGGCTTTCCAATAAGGATCTCTCCTTACTGGCGCGCAATTAGATGACCAAACCTCTCCTTAGACAGAACTTTCTAGACATTGCCAATAATGTTATCTAATAATATTATTCAGATAATATGAATTATTGTTCCGATAATAGAAAATACTGTGTAGTGACAATTATTAAAACAACAGTAATATAAAATATCAACGCAGCAATTATTGAATCAATAAAATACAATATTGAACAGTAATTACTGTAACAATTATTGAGTAGTGCCTTCTTACGTAAGAATCAATAATTGGTGCAATATCGTGTGCTACTGTGCAACAACGCGTATTACTGCGTTTTAACCACCGGGTATTCCAACAGTATTAACGGTAACAACTACGCCGTTATTTATAAACAACTTATTTTTGTCGTTTTCTTCATCCAATCGTTTTCTGTTATGGGGCCCACACAAGGCTGCGCCGTCGTACGAATATTCCCCGACAACAAGAATATTCCACGACCAAATAAATATTTCCCGACAACAATGAATATTTTATAACCACTTGCTTATTTAAAATATTTGCGCATTTTACCCATAACTAACCACATTAATCAAATCAACTCTAACTATTTCAGAATAATAAATAGAGAAAATTAAATTTCATTTATTAATAATTTGGGGTCTTACAGTAAGACTGCATGGTATGCCAGTATCCATAGTTTCTGATCGAGACCCAAGATTCACTTCACGATTTTGGGTTAGTTTACAAAAAGCTATGGGCACGGAGTTACGATTTAGTTCAGCATATCATCCTCAGACGGACGGACAATCAGAGAGGACTATTCAAACTCTTGAAGATCTATTAAGACTCTGTGTCTTTGACTTCAAGGGAAGTTGGGACAAGTTTTTACCATTGGTGGAGTTTTCCTACAACAACAGTTATCAAGCAAGTATTGGCATGGCTCCATTCGAAGCATTGTATGGAAGAAAATGTCGTTCTCCAGTATGCTGGAATGAGGTGGGTGAAGCAACGTTGTTGGGACCGGAGTTGGTACGTATGACTACAGAAAAGATTCAAACGATCCGACAACGTATAAAAACCTCACAAGATCGACAAAAGAGTTATGCTGATCTTCATCGAAAGGATGTGGAATTTGATGTAGGAGATCATGTGTTCTTACGTGTTGCTCTATGGAAAGGAGTTACGAGATTTGGAAAGAGAGGAAAGCTCAATCCTCGATTCATCGGTCCATTTTTAATCCTCGATCGAGTAGGAACTGTGGCTTATAGACTCGTTTTACCGCCAAGTATGTCTCGTGTTCATAACGTTTTTCACATATCCATGTTACGCAAATATGTGGAAGACCCGAACCACATTATTGAGTTAGAACCGGACAAAATAGCGGAAGATTTGACGTATGAAGAAGTTCCTGTTCAAATCTTGGATAAGAAGGAACATATTCTACGCTCCAAGGTTATACATCAAGTCAAAGTTTTGTGGAGAAACCACGATGTTGAGGAAATGACTTGGGAGTTAGAATCTGAAATAAAATCAAGGTATCCTTACCTCTTCGACATACCAGGTACGTAACCTAATTTCGAGGGCGAAATTTCATAAGAAGGGGAGGTTGTAAGACCCCAACTTTTATAAATAAAGATGAATTTTCTATAAATATCATTTTTAAATATTATGGAGTTAATTTGATATAATGTTATAGTTGTGGGTAATATTTATAAATTTTGTAAAGTACGCAAGTTGTTATATAATATTCGATTGGTCGGAGAATATTCGTTTTAACAGGGAATATTCGTACAACGACACAATCATTGGTGGACCCCACAACGGAATTATTGTCGGATTGAGAAAACGACAAAAATATTTTATTAAAAATAACATCAAAAATTTTACCATTGTTACTGTTGAACTACTCGGTAGTAAAAGTACAGTAATACGTGTGGTTGCATAGTAGCACACGGTATTGATTATTAATACTTATGTGAGAAGTCACTCAGTTTGATTCAATTATTGTCAGTTAATAATATGAATTATTTAGTGATAATGACGTTTTGTTTTATTCGTATTATTAACGTAATAAAACAGAAACATCTTTTTATATAAAACAGAATACTTTATTAAAGTTATTCTATAAATAGAATATATTATATTTTATTTAAAAGATTTTTCTTTAAATATGGACCGTCAGATTAAAGTAATCAATTTGGACCGTTCATGGATTAGTTACTATGCATTCTATTTTTCTATAAATAGCAGCTCATTCCTTCATTATTCTGTTGGAATATCCTGTCTGTGTATTTTACACCGGACCTGGTTCCATTATTTATTATTCTGTCGGAATATCCTGTCTGTGCGTTTACGCCGGACCTGGTTCCATTATTTATTATTCTGTTAGAATAACCTGTCTGTGCGGTCTATCGCATGCATGGTGATTTCTTTTGTTATTCCATTCTTTATTATACTCAGTTGGTTAAGTTTTGACTTCTATACTCCATGAAATTTGTGGAATATCCTTGACATTTGCGCTTCATCTAGTATCTATTCATGAAAATATTCTCCTGATCATTCTTGAATTTTACTCCACAAAGTAGTATCATGTTGACAATTTGGACGTTGTTAATTCTTGGATAAATTAATTCTTGAACTTGTTTTATTAAATTCTTATATCATTGTCATCATCCTCATGTTTATATTCTGTTGAAAGTCATCTGTGGCCTGTAGTGCATAGATGGACTTGGTATGATTATGACCAGGGATTATTCGGTGTAATCATGACCGTAATGTTACGAATGATGTGGTAAAAGTCCTCATTGGCCCGTAGTGCTTTGATGGACAGTTGTTGGCATGATCATGACCATTAATGAATATACGAATATCCTTGGCCATAGTGCAGGGGTGATTCGATGATGTGAATTATTTTATTAAGCTGAGTCTCAGCGATCACAGTGTTGGAAAATCTTTTAAATCATAAAAGATAGTAGAGTTTATTTTCTACTTGACTCTCTTAATGGATTGCTTGTTCCGCTACAGTTAAACTTGATGTCTATTATATTTTATCAGTTTAACATTGTTGAAGGCTAATGATAATTTATTCTGCATTATCTTTGTCGTAATATTTCTTACTGGGCTAGTTGAGCTCACCCTTTCTTTCACTGTTCTCTTCAGGAAATGAGAGCGTAGCTGGGGCAAGTCGGGGAACGGAGTGATGGTCCGAATGATAGTATTAGTTAGTAGTCCTCACTATTCTATGTAATGGTGTGTTAATAACGTAATGAGGACTCCTTTTGAGTATGAATACTCTCTAGAAGATAATATTTTTATTCAAACTCACAGTTTATATTTTGTCGTATTGTACACGACAGTTGTATTATTAAGTTGTATTTGTATTCTGTACTATGTATCTGATGACCCAAGATGGGTGATGTATACCTAATTTTGGGGGCGTCACATGTTGAATCTCCTCTTCTTAAAATGTCCATTCTTATTATTTTGGCCCTGATTACCACCGAAGTGGTTACCATTTCTGGCATGTTGATTCCTTCCACGCTTGTTGTCACCGCTTCGATGACTGCTCTCACTGGTATTATCATTTTGCTGGCTGCTCCCTTTTAGTTGCGTTGACTCGTTATCGCGCTCTACTAACTGAGCCCTATTTATAACATCTGAATACAAATACAGTTTATGAGAAATAAGATGTTGACGTATCTCCGGCTTCAAACCTCTTAAAAACATCCGCGTCATTCTCTCTTCGTTATCCACCAAGTGGGACGCAAACCGGGACAACTGGGCAAACTTTGTTTCGTACTGTGACACGGTCATATTATTCTCCTCCAACTTGATGAACTCTACCTCTTTTATGTGACGAATACTTTCGGGAAAGTACTTGTCATTGAACAGTTCTTGGAACTTCTCCCAAGACATTTTTAGTGTGGCAGGTTGAGTACGCTTTACAGATTCCCACCAGTAATCTCCCTCTCCTCGCAACATAAAGGCGGCAAAGGGAACCTTTTTGCTCCTCGGAGCATCCCAAGATATCAAATTCGCCTTGAGTGGTTTTGGCTCTCCAATAAACTCCGGTGGTCCCAGCTCCTTGAACTGTTTAGCGGTGACCGTCCGAGAGTTTCTAGTATTTTCACCTATATTTTGGACATGAGCCACTCTCGCCTGCTGTTGCATGAATTGCATAAAGCCTCTGAACATTCCATCATTCATCATTTGGTCAGTGTTGTTGTTTGCATGAGGGTTGTCGCCTTCCTGATGCACATTATCCTGATTATTGATATGTGGTGAATCAACGGTCGCCTGTGCTCCATTGCTATTCTCAACATTCTCAGATGTCATTTTCAGATACTGCCACAAAATAAAAAGTTAATTGACATGTAACATATTATCCCTATATTCTGACTGACCAATTAAATACCAATAAAAACTTAGGTAGGTCATACTAGCGAAGGAATTTCCCGCCTCTCCCCTCCTAGTTCTATTCTCACATCTTAGCCAGGGATCATATCTCTAAGCTCTGATACCAACTGTGACGCCCCTAAAATAGGTATACATCACCTATTCTGAGTCACCAAATACATGGTACAGAGTACAAATACAATCTTAATATATAACAAGAGAGCTGTGAGTTTTAATACAAATACTGTCTTCTAGACAATATCCACTCTCAGAATAAGTCCTCATTATATTTATTGTCACACTATTTAACAGAATAGTGAGGACTACTAATACTATCATCTGGACCGTCACTTCGTTCCCCGACTAGTCCCGGCTACGTTCTCATTTCCTGAATAGAACAATGAAAGAAAGGGTGAGCTCAACTAGCCCAGTAAGAAATATTATGACTAAGATAATGCAGAATAAATTATCATTAGCCTTCAATAATGTTAAACTGATAAAATACAATAGACATCAAGTTTAACTGCAGCGGAATAAGCAATTCATTAAAAGAGTCAAGTATAGAATAAAATCTACTATCTTTTATGATTTAAAAGATTTTTCATCACTTTTATCGCTGGAACTCAGCTTAATAAATAATCCACATCATCCCTGTACTACGGCCAAGGATATTCATTAGTATCACAACCACAAATTATCCATGCACTACGGGCCAAGGACATTCGTGTATTCATCAATGGTCATGATCATGCCAACAACTGTCCATCAATGCACTACGGGCCAATGAGGACTTTTACCACATCATTTGTAATATTACGATCATGATTACACCGAATAATTCCTGGTTATAATCATACCAAACCCATCTATGCAATACATGCCACAGATGACTTTCAACAAAATATACACATGAGGATGATGACAATGATATAAGAATTCAATAAAACAAGTTCAAGAATTAATTAATCCAGGAACCAATAACATCCAAATTGTCAACATGATACTGCTTTGTGCAGTAAAATTCAAGAATGCTTAGAAGAATATTTCCATGAAAATATACTGGATGAAGCACAAATATCAAGGATATTTCACTAATTTCATAGAGTATAAAAGCCAAAACTTTAACCAACTGAGTATAATAAAGAATGGAATAACAAAAGAAATTACCAGGCATGCGATAGACCGCACAGACAGGTTATTCCAACAGAATAATAAATAACGAAACCAGGTCATGCGTAAACGCACCGACGGGATATTCCGACATAATAATAAATAATGGAACCAGGTCCGGCGTAAACGCACAGACAGAATATTCCGACAGAATAATAAATAATGGAACCAGGTCCGGCGTAAAAGCACAGACAGGATATTCCAACAGAATAATAAAGACGGAACCAGGTCCGGCGTAAAACGCACAGACAGGATATTCCAACAGAATAATAAAGAATAGAATAACAGAAGAATTTCACCAAGTATAGGGTAGCCCGCGTATACAGGTTATTCCAACAGAATAATAAGGAATGGAATAACAGAAGTTCTCTTCATGAATACAAAAAAAATAATACCCCTTACCGTAAAAGAAACTGGATATAAGAGTAGAGAAGTAGCAGAATACTTTTCTTCTTTCTCTCTATAGTTTCAGTGAATTCGTAAGAAAATAATGAAGGAATGAGCTTCTATTTATAGAAGAATAGACTGCATAGTAACTAATTCATGAACGGTCCAGATTGATTTACTTTAATCGGACGGTCCATAATTAAAGCAAAATCTTTTAAATAAAATATAATATTATATATATATATATATATATATATATATATATATATATATATATACACACACAATAATACATGTTGAATTTTAACAAAAAAACAAAAAACTGCCAACTTTTCATCCGAATTCTTCTCACTTATTTGCAACTTGCAAGATATAACTATATATATATACATTTATAAACCCACTCATAATTTATATATATATTATAATCACACACATGCCAATTATATAATCCTCCACCCACTAACACAACACACCACTTGATAAAAATTCTCCCACCAAAACCTACTACCACACACACACGAAAACACATACACATACACACATAAAAGTCAAATATATATATATACACTTTATAACTTTTGTCCGATAATTTTAAAAAATGGGTAAATAGGGATCCAAATAATAAGCAAAACTGAGTGACTTCTCACGTAAGCATCAATAATCAAAATCGTGTGTTACTGTGCAACTATGCGTATTACTGTACTTTTAACACCGGGTGTTTTAACTGTTAACGGTAAAACTTCCGCCGTTATTTTCATAAAGTTTTTTTTGTTATTTTCTTAATCTGACAATAATTCTGTTGTGGGGTCCACCAATGATTTTGCCGTTGTACGAATATTCCCTGTTAAAACGAATATTTCCCGACCAATCGAATATTATAAACCAACTTGCGTACTTTGCAAAATTTTCAAATATTACCCACAATTATCACATTATATTAAATTCATTCCATAATATTTAAAAATGATATTTATAGAAAAAAAATCATCTTTATTTAAAAAGTTGGGGTCTTACAAGTGAAGAGAATAAAATATTTTTAAAACATATTTAAATGCCCTACCTTATGTGTGACGCCCCCAAAATTAGGTATACATCACCCATCTTGGGTCGTCAGATACATAGTACAGAATACAAATACAACTGATTAATACATCTGTCGTGTACAATACGACAAAACATAAACTGTGAGTTTGAATACAAATATTATCTTCTAGAGAGTATTCATACTCAAAAGGAGTCCTCATTACATTTATTAACACACCATTACATAGAATAGTGAGGACTACTAACTAATACTATCATTCGGACCATCACTCCGTACCCCGACTTGTCCCAGCTACGTTCTCATTTCCTGAAGAGAACAGTGAAAGAAAGGGTGAGCTCAACTAGCCCAGTAAGAAATATTATGACTAAGATAATGCAGAATAAATTATCATTAGCCTTCAACAATGTTAAACTGATAAAATATAATAGACATCAAGTTTAACTGCAGCGGAACAAGCAATCCATTAAAAGAGTCAAGTAGAAAATAAACTCTACTATCTTTTATGATTTACAAGGTTTTTCAACACTGCGATCGCTGAGACTCAGCTTAATAAAATAATCCACATCATCGAATCACCCCTGCACTACGGCCAAGGATATTCGTGTATTCATTAATGGTCATGATCATGCCAACAACTGTCCATCAATGCACTACGGGCCAATGAGGACTTTTACCACATCATTTGTAACATTACGGTCATGATTATACCGAATAATCCCTGGTCATAATCATACCAAGTCCATCTATGCAATACAGGCCACAGATGACTTTCAACATTTTATAAACATGAGGATGATGACAATGATATAAGAATTCAATAAAACAAGTTCAAGAATTAATTTATCCAGGAATTAACAACGTCCAAATTGTCAACATGATACTGCATTGTGGAGTAAAATTCAAGAATGCTTAGAAGAATATTTTCTTGAAAAGATACTGGATGAAACGCAACTATCAAGGATATTCCACAAATTTCATGGAGTATAGAAGTCAAAACTTAACCAACTGAGTACAATAAAGAATGGAATAACAAAAGAAATCACCATGCATGCGATAGACCGCACAGACAGGTTATTCCAATAGAATAATAAATAATGGAACCAGGTCCGGCGTAAACGCACAGACAGGATATTCCGACAGAATAATAAATAATGGAACCAGGTCCGGTGTAAAACACACAGACAGGATATTCCAACAGAATAATAATAAAACGGAACCAGGTCCGGTGTAAAACACACAGACAGGATGTTCCAACAGAATAATAAACGGAACCAGGTCCGGTGTAAAACACACAGACAGGATGTTCCAACAGAATAATAGAAGAATGTCACCAAGTATAGGGTAGACCGCGTATACTGGTTATTCCAACAGAATAATAACAAATGGAATAACAGAAGTTCTCTTCATGAATATAAAAGAAATAATATTCCCTACCTTAAAAGAACTGGATATTGGAAAAGTGATGTAGCAGAATACTTTTATTCTCTCTCTCTCTTATTCTCTCTATACTTTCTCTCTCTATAGCTTGAATGAATTCGTGAAAAATAATGAAGCCCTAGGCCTCTATTTATAGAAAAACTGAGGGTGGCTCTTGGTCTTAACGAAGGGTCAAATGACTCTTGGTCTTAACGAAGGGTCAAATGACTCTTGGTAATATTGAAGGGACAACTACTATTGACGAA
The DNA here is from genome assembly GCA_016801055.1 of Panax notoginseng. Classification (NCBI taxonomy): domain Eukaryota; kingdom Viridiplantae; phylum Streptophyta; class Magnoliopsida; order Apiales; family Araliaceae; genus Panax; species Panax notoginseng. Next base: position 258,605,299 of record CM029012.1, read on the forward strand.
AGTAATTACTATTGACCAAGGTAAATACTATTGACGAAGGTAATTACTATTGACCAAGGTAAATACTATTGACCAAGGTAAATACTATTGACGACGGTAATTACTATTGACGACGGTAATTACTATTGACGACGGTAATTACTATTGACGAAGAGACTCTTAGATGATGACATATGGCCCCCCATAAAATAACCAAACTTACCACAACGTCTCAATAATATAACATATTATACAGATGATACTATGACAATAATTTAAGAGATATGATGCAGCAATTACTGTAGCAATAATTGAGTATAGCTGAGTGACTTCTCACGTAAGCATCAATAATCAATACCGTGTGCTACTATGCAACCACGCGTATTACTGTACTTTTACTACCGAGTAGTTCAACAGTTTTAACGGTTTTAACGGTAACACCTCAGCCGTTATTTTTATAGAAAGATAATTCTGTCGTTTTCTCAATCCGACAATAATTCCGTTGTGGGGTCCACCAATGATTGTGCCGTCGTACGAATATTCCCCGACAAAAAGAATATTCTCCGACCAAACGAATATTTTATAACAACTTGCTTACTTTGCAAAATTTATAAATATTACCCACAACTATAACATTATATCAAATTAACTCCATAATATTCAAAAATGATATTTATAGAAAATTCATCTTTATTTATAAAAATTGGGGTCTTACATTATGTATATTCGGCGTACTTAGTTAACCAATTGTATTTTTTTCATATACCTCAAAAAATGTTAATTATTAGTTTCATTAAAACTCTTTGAGTTAATTTTTCCCAAAAAAAAGTCTACTTTTTTCCCCGGCTAAAATACTATCTCATTTCCCAATTATAAGATTAATGTGACGCCCCCAAAATAGTTTCACACAACTCATTTTGAGTTGTCAAATATATACCACATAATCCAAATACAAACTTTTCTATTTACAACTATTACTTGTCGTGCAAAATACGACAACACGTATATTGTGAGTTTTAATACAAATATTGTCCATAAACGATATCCACACTCAAATAAAGTCTTCATTACAATTATTATCACACTATCATGAAGACTGTTATAACCTATCTCAGACCATCACTCCATTCTCTGACTAGTCTCACCTATATTCTCATTTCTTTAAGAGAACAATGAAAGAAAAGGGTGAACTCAACTAGCCCAATAAAAAATATTATGACTAAGACAATGAATAATAAATTATCTTTAGCCTTCGACAATGATAAATCAGATAAAATATAATGAACAACAAGTTTTAGATCAACAACTGCAGCGGAAATAACAATCCATTAGAAGAGTCAAGTAGAGCATGATGTCTACTATCTTCTATGATTTAAAAGTCCATCATCAATATTTTATCCCTAAAACATCAATCAATAATTGTTACAAACCAACGAATTATCTATGCACTACATGCCAAATATATTCGTTTGTATCACCAGTGGTCATGATCATGCCAAATACCTGTCCATCTATGCACTACGGGCCAAATAGGACTTTCACCACAAAACTTTATTTGTAACATTAAAGGTCATTATTATACCAATACATAATTCATAGTCATAATCATATCAATCAACAGTCCATCTTTGCACTACGGCCTAAAGATGACTTTCACCACAATATAAATATGAGGATGATGATAATGATATAAAGAATGAATCAAGGATAAATATTAAAGATTATAATTTAATTTATACAGAGTTCAAGAATATCCAAATTGTCAACATGATCACCAATTGTGGAGTAAAATTCAATAATGACATTCAAGATTCAAATTTTAAGGATAATTTGGACAAAGAAAAAAAATTAAATTCCTTCGTGACATGAATAGTACCCCGGCATGAATAGTACGCGAATGAAAAGTACCCTGAATGAATAGTACCCCGACATGAAAAGATTAAAATTTCAATAAGAAAGTTAAGATCAATAGTGAAATGATATTAGATGAATCACAAACTATTGAGAATATTCCACTAATTTCAAAGGTTTTCACCATTTAATAATAAGGTTATAGAAACAAATAAAAAATTTGCACCATAAATGGAGAAATATGAAAGAATATGACAACACTTGATAAGTACAAAAGAAATGATATCTCATACGAGTATGAAAGAATATACGAAACTGCAAATAAATTTTCACCCGTCAGGCGGTAATCCACGTAGATAGATCATTTCCACAATTTAATAAAGAATAAATACGAAAGGTTATTTATCAGGCATGCAGTAATCCGCGTAAATAGGTTATTCCCACAGATTAATAAGGAATAAAATGACAACCCTTATATATGAGTATAAAGAAAATAACATCCTTTACCTTAATAGGAGAGTAGTTATGACTGGAATAATAGAGATTATCTTGAGAAAATCTTGCACTACACTCAAAGTATACTCACAAGAACTCTCACTTTCTAACTCTTGATTATAACTTGATTTTGTAAATTGGTGAAGAACGAATGAACTTAGCTCTCTATTTATAGAAAAATATAGTTTCTATAATTGCACGTTAGAGGCTCGGCTTATTACAGTTTGGTACCTAGGTTAATTACACTTTAGTACCTCATTAATTGCACCTTAGTCCTCTCACGACATCATCATGATGACATCATCATGATGACATCGTCTTTGTGTTTCTTTAAGGATAATGATGACATGCTTACATAATGCTTGCATCAACTTTTCTCTGATTGGTTGATGAAAGTTCACTTGGATTGGTCGACTTATTACACTTTGGTACCCCTAAAATCTTTCAAGTTTGCATTATTCTCCCTTAACTTTTGTAATTCACTTATCTTTAATTAACAAAATCTTTAATCTTTCCAATAATTATTCACCATTAATATTATAGATTTTAATATTGACAACAAGATCGTTACTAGAAAAGAGGAAGCTTTCCGATAAGAAATTCTCCTTATTGGCGCGCAATTAGATAACCTAATCATTTTTCTCGATAGAACTTTTTAGATATTGTCAATAATGTTAATCTAATAATATCCTTTCAATAGTATGAGTTACTATGTCGTGACAATTATTGATTTAATTTTAAGACCCCAACTTATTATAAATGAAATTGAATTTCTCTGTTTATTATTTTGAAATAGTAAGGGTTGAATTGATTAATGTGGTTAGTTATGGGTAAAATGCACAAATATTTCAAATAAGAAAGTGGTTATAAAATATTCATTATTGTCGGGGAATATTCGTTTGGTCGTAGAATATTCTTACTATCGGGAAATATTCGTACGACGACGCAGCTTTGTGTAGACCTCATAACGGAAAGCGATTGGAGGAAGAAAACGACAAGTATAAGTTGTTTATAAATAACGACGTAGTTGTTACCGTTAATACTGTTGGAATACCCGGTGGTTAAAACACAGTAATACGCGTTGTTGCACAGTAGCACACGGTATTACACCAATTATTGATTCTTACGTAGGAAGGCACTACTCAATAATTGTTACAGTAATTACTGTTTAATATTTTATTTTATTGATTCAATAATTACTACGTTGATATGTTATATTATTGTTGTTTCAATAATTATTAATACGCAGTATTTTTCATTATCAGATCAATAATTCATATTATTTTAATAATATTATTAGATAATATTATTGGTAATATCTAAAAATTTCTGTCTAAGGAGAGATTTGGTCACTTAATTGCGCGCCAGTAAGGAGATATCCTTATTAGAAAGCCCCCACTTTCCTGAGAACGGCCTGGTTGTCAGTATTGTGATTCTGTAATATTATTTGTGAATAATTAATTATTGATTTATATGATAAGAAAAATATTCATTTTATGTGGTTATAGATGGAGAAAATTTTTGATGTAACAATTGTTGAAAATTGATAGTTTATCTTTTCTAATAAAATAATTCATTTAAATATATTATTATATTATAATAATATAATAATGGAGATATTTTAACAATGAATGTGGGATATATGAATAAATAAGGAGAAAGAGTATTTTTGTTACTAAAAATATTTAAAACATGTTTTTCATGTTTGTGGACCCAATTTCTTGATTGAAATTTGATTATAGCCTGTAAAATCGTCTGTATATGGATTTCGGTCAATTTCTGTTTGGAATTTGGAAAAATTTAAATTTATAAAGTTGTAGAGAATTGAATTTTCTATGGAAGGACATAAGATTCAAATTTTTTTGATAAAAAGGTATTTATTATGAATTATTGAAGTTCTAAAATAATTGATTTTTGGAGTTTTAAATAATTTTAATAACAAAAAAGTTTTTGGTGAGGTGAGCCACTTGGTGGCTGATGTTTTTGGGCAAAAGAAGGGTGCGTAGGAAATTTTAAAAAATATATTAATATCTTATTAAATTTTCTGCTTTGGTATTCTAAGCAATTTCCTATAAATAGGGTGCTTAGGTTAGAATTGAAAATCACACCAGAAACTGAAATCTTCTCTCTCTCTATATTATCGAGCGTATTCTTGTGAGTATTTTGATACTTTGAGTGTTGCTATACGGTGAAAGTTTCTTCAGCACTATATCTAGTATTCCAATCAGAAGTACTGTCTTTTCGAAGTAAGGGATATTATTTTCTTCTTAAATGATATTATTTTCTTCAATATTATTATGCCGAAATATTAGTCTGAACTTTTTATCAAATTTGGAATTTTTTGTGTCAGAATTACTATTCACATATACGACACTATTCACGTATACGGCACTATTCACGAATACGGCACTGTTCACAAAAAAATTAAATTTTCATTTTTTGTCCAATATATCTATTATGGATACTAGCTTTGATTGTATCTATGTTTTGATCTTCATTCTTGAATTTTACTTTACTATGGTAATTTATGAAGTATTTTTGAACTTGGATTGTTTAAAGTACAAATTCTTAATATTTGTTATTTTATTTCACTGGATTCATTTTCTTTAAAATATTTTTCATCATCCTCAGTCCTAAATGATGATATAACTGAATATCTTTGGCATGTAGTGCAAATATTAATGATTTTCTGATGAATATATTTGGTCTGTAGTGCAAAGATGAACATGACCAACTGATGAATATCTTTGGCCTGTAGTGCAAGATGAATATTTGATTCTAGATATATATATTGATTGATGTTACAGGGATAAAATATTGACTATGAACTTTTAAATTCATAAATAGAAGATAGTAGATTTTATTCTTTACTTAACTCTTCTAACAAATTATTATTCCCGCTGCGAATATTGATTTAAAACTTGTTGTCTATTGTATTCTATTAAATTTTTTCCCGTTGAGGACTAACGATAATTTTTTCTATATTATCTTAGTCATAATGTTCTTTACTTGGTTAGTTGAGCTCACCCTTTTCCTTTTTGTTCCATTTTTCTTCTCAGGAGGCGAGAATGTAGCAAGTACTAGTCGGGGTGTGGAATGATGGTTCTAGAAGTTATTTTAGTAGTCCTCACTATTTTGTAAAATAGTGTATTAATAATTATAATGAGGACTTATTTGAGTGTGAATATTGTCTAGATGACAATATTTGTATTTACAATCCCAGTTTAAGTGTTGTTGTGACAACCCCAAAACAGGTCCATTCCATCCAACCTATTCTGAGTCGCCAAATACATGGTACAAAAAATAACTACAACTTTATTACAATAATTGTCGTGCAAAATATAACAACACATATGTGACAACCCCAAAATAGGTCCATTCAATCCAACCTATTCTGAGTCGCCAAATACATGGTACAGAAAATAACTACAACTTTATTACAACAATTGTCGTGCAAAATATAACAACACATATGCTGTGAGTTTGGATACAAATATATACCAAATGTGACTCATGTTCCAATCGTGGACATCACCTCACAATGTCACCTTACATAAAGGTATAGTCAAAAACTGTTTTGGAAATTAGAATCTTTGGGAAGTGCTTAAGGAAACCTTCGTACATGGGAGGCCACGCGTCTAGGTTATGATAGATATCATATGGCCACAGAATTATCCTTGGTTGACCCAATAGACCCCAAAGAAAAACGAGAAGATTACTATCATATTCTTCCTAATGGTGAGTCTTCTCTTGACTTATCATTATCTCCACTGTCTCTAATTGAGAATTATACTTCAAACAAACACCAAGATTATATAGGTAGTGCTCGTAAAGATACTCAGCAAGTGGATGAGCACAACCCTGTCTTATGATGACACGATGTTGTATGTCATTAGACATCTTGTATGATAGTGACAAAACACCCTTCCAACGTTGGGTTCGCCTCACCCTATTTTCTTCACCAAATATAACTACTAAATAATGACCACCGTTCTATTCCCTTGTTACCCCCGCTCGACCCAGCTACACTCTTATTACCTGAAAGAAATTATGAAGCAAAAGGGTGAGCACAACTAGCTCAGTAAAGAATATCATGACTAAAGATAATTCAATTATCAATAGCCTTCATCAACAATAAATCAGAGATTTAGAACATATGGTAAATGATAAAAATTTCAACCATAGTTGCAGCGGAACGAGCAATCCATTAGAAGAGTCAAATAGACTATAAAGTCTATTATCTTCTCCATGTTAAAAATCCACCAACAATATTTTATCCATGTAACATCACTCAACAGTTCCTTTCCACAATCATATGAATAACTCATAATCATAATTGTGACTATAAATTTTTCTTCTTCGCACCCAGGACGAAGAATATTTTCATCACCTGTCTTTACCTGAAACATCAAAGATCATGGTTATACCAAATCACAGTTCCTGTTTATAATCATACTAACAAATCCATCTTTGCACTACGGGCCAAAGATATTCATCAACAAACCATCTTTGCACTACGGGCCAAAGATATTCAACAACAGTTCATCTTTGCACTACATGCCAAAGATATTCAACAACAGTTCATCTTTGCACTACATGCCAAAGATATTCATCAACAATTCATATTTGCACTACAGGCCAAATATATTCATATCTCAAAGAAATATATAATCATTTCAGAATTTATATAAACAATAATTATAACCATGTTGATCAATTCACCTTTGCACTTAAGCTTAAGATATTCAATTATAAATTCAATGGTCATGATCATACCAGTCACAATTCAACTTTGCACTACAGGCCAAAGAGAACCCTAGTCATGATCATACCAATAATCTACCCATCTTTACACTCCAGTGAAAGAGAATTTCAACATCAGGGTTATAAAAATGTTATATATGATGATAAAAATAATATGATCAACATATAGTTTTAATCTCAAGAGTAATATTCGTAACTCATGAATAGTAAATCGTGAATAGTAACTCATGAATAGTAAACCCGACACAAAAGATAGAAATTCTACAATAAAATCCATACCAATATTTCGGTATAATGATATTGAAAGAATAACATTACTTAAATTTATAAACAATTTATTTTAATTGTTTACACTTTACTAATTAATGCATTTAATCATCATAAAATGCCAACTCTTATAATTTCATCATCAATAACAAAAACCCTCATCAAAAATCTGCATATACCTCATATAGGATTCTCAAGCCATAAAATCCTATTTTCCAATTTTCTTTCTTCACAAAACATATTTAATTCATTTACTCATAACTAGACCATTTTCATGAAAAATACCAAATCAGTTCCAAAAATATTTCTTTTCTGGGATTTAGCATAATATAGTCCCATAGTGAACATATATTTTTCAGAATTTTTAAAAGTCATTTACTATTTTTCATATGGCCAAAATAGCCGAATACTTAGACATTTATCAAAAATTGTACTTTTGTCTAAAAATTCTGAAATTCATAGAGCATACTTCTATCATATACATGTACTCCCAATAAAAATTTCACCAATTTTAGAGTTAACCACAAGGAATTATAAGCGGTTACTTTTAAAATAGTCTTTTCTCATAAAATTCATAACTCTCAATCTATACATCCAAAAATCACCATTTTTGGACACAATCAAGAAAACTCATCAAAATATCATTTCAAATTTTTCCAGAATTTTTGAAGATCAGAAAAATTACGAAACTGAAAATCATAACAACCCTTAAAATCCCTTAATATCCCTTACTATCCCTTACAATCCCTTACTATCCCTTACTATCCCTTACTATCCCTTACCTCAAAAGAGCAGTACTTCTGACTGGATATCGAATATGATGCTGAAGAAAACTTGCACTGATGAATAGCAACTCACCAAGTATCTAAAAACTCACAAAATATGCTTCATAATATAGAGAGAGAAAGAGAGAAAGCTTATGTTTCTGGTGTGATTTTCAATTCTAACTTAGCCCTCTATTTATAAGAAAATTTTGGTAGGTTTGACCTGTAACCTGATGGCTTTACCTGCTACTATTTCCACCCACCACATTTGAAATATAATTCAGCACATTTCTTCACCAACCACAAGTGGGGCCCACCAATTCTAGAATTTTCCATCAAAATGATTAACTCCGAAAATTCAACAATTTCTGAACCAGTCATCTCGTAAAATTCATAATAAATCATACGTTCATTTTTAACGGTTCAAAATTTGTGGGCATATACTCAACTTATATATGTATAACATATCCAAAAATTACCACGATCCAACGGTCGGATTAAAAATTATAACCCCCGCAAAATATCTCAAAAACCCTGATTTTTAATACCTCCATTCCGACAAAAATACTGATAAAAACCTCAACATTAACTCCTTCATTTTTAACCACAAAAATATATCCCTCATTTATATGCACATAATATAAATATTTTCTTATCATATGAATCAATAATTAATTATTCACAAATAATATTACAGAATCACATTTATGACAACCAGGCCGTTCCCAGGAAAGAGGGGGCTTTCCAATAAGGATTTCTCCTTACTAGCGCGCAATTAGATGACCAAACCTCTCCTTAGACAGAACTTTCTAGACATTGTCAATAATGCTATCTAATAATACTATTCAAATAATATGAATTATTGATCTGATAAAGGAAAATACTGGTGCAGCAACAATTATTGAAACAACAATAATATAAAATATCAACGCAACAATTATTTAATCAATAAAATAAAATATTGAACAGTAACTACTGTAACAATTATTGAGTAGTGCCTTCTTACGTAAGAATCAATAATTTCAAAAATACTATGCAATACCGTGTGCTACTGTGCAATAACGCGTATTACTGTATTTTAACCACCGGGTATTCCAACAGTGTTAACGGTAACAACTATGCCGTTATTTATAAAAACTCAAATTTGTCGTTTTCTTCACCTGACAGTTATTCGTTATGGGGCCCACAAATAGCTGCGCCGTCGTACGAATATTCCCCGACAGAAAGAATATTCCACGACCAAACGAATATTCCCCGACAACAATGATTATTTTATAACCACTTGCTTATTTTGAAAAAAATTCATATTTCACCCTTAACTTTAATATTTATCAATTTAACCATTTGCTGAATAGTAATTATAAGAAAAATTGAGTACTTTTATTTCATAAAATTCGGGGTCTTACAACATATGCTGTAAGTTTAGATATAAATATATACCAAATGTGACACATGTCCCAACCGTAGACAGCACGTCACAATGACCCCTTACATAAAGGTATAGTCAAAAACTGTTTTAGAAATTAGAATCTTTGGGAAGTGCTCAAGGAAACCTTCGTACATGGGAGGTCATGCGTCTAGGTTATGATAGATATCAGATGGCCACAGAATTATCCTTGGTTGACCCAATAGACCCCAAAGAAAAACGAGAAGATTACTATCATATTCTTCCCAATGGTGAGTCTTCTCTTGACTTATCATTATCTCCACTGTCATTAATCGTGAATTATACTTCAAACAAACACCAAGATTATATAGGTAGTGCTCGTAGATATACCCAGCAAGTGGACGCGCACAATCCTGTCTTATGATGACACGAGGTTGTATGTCATTAGACATCTTGTATGATAGTGGCAAAACACCCTTCCAACGTTGGGTTCGCTTCACCCTAGATGATTCACCAAATATAACTACTAAATGATGACCACCGTTCTATTCCCCTGTTACCCCCGCTCGACCCAGCTACACTCTTATTACCTGAAAGGAATTGTGAAACAGAAGGGTGAGCACAACTAGCCCAGTAAAGAATATCATGACTAAAGATAATTAAATTATCAATTGCCTTCATCAATAATAAATCAGAGATTTAGAACATATGGTAGATGATAAAAATTTCAACCATAGTTACAGCGGAACGAGCAATCCATTAGAAGAGTCAAATAGACTACAAAGTCTATTATCTTCTCCATGTTAAAAATCCGCCAACAATGTTTTATCCCTGTAACATCAATTAACAATTCTGGTCCACAATCATATGAATAACTCATAATCATATTTGTAGTTCTAAATTCCTCTTCTCATTCAGGACGAAGATAATTTTCATCACCTATCTTTACCTGAAACATCAAAGATCATGGTTACACCAAATCACATTTTCTGTTCATAATCATACTAATAATTCATCTTTGCACTACGGCTAAAGATATTCATCAACAGACCATCTTTGCACAACAGGTCATCTTTGCACTACAGGTCAAAGATATTCAACTACAGATCATCTTTGCACTACAGGCCAAAGATATTCATCAACAATTCATCTTTGCACTACATGCCAAATATATTTATCAACAGTTCATATTTGCACTACAGGCCAAATATATTAATATCTCAAAGAAATATATAATCATTTCAGAATTTATATAAACAATAATTATAACCATGTTAATCAATTCATCTTTACACTTAAGCTAAAGATATTCAATTATAAATTCAATGGTCATGATCATACCAGTTAACAATTCATCTTTGCACTACAGGCCAAAGATATTTCTCAGTCACGATCATACCAATAATTTATCCATCTTTACACTCAAGTGAAAGAGAAATTCAACATCAGGGTTATAAAAATGTTATATATGATAATAAAAATAATATTATCAACAACTGCATTTATTTTCAAGAGCAACAATCATAAATCAACGATAATTTGGTCAGAAAAAGAAATTAATTTTTTTTTGTGAATAGTAACTCGTGAATACTAACTCATGAATAGTAACTCGTGAATAGTAATTCATGAATAGTAACTCGACATGAAAAAGGTAGAAATTACACAATAAAATTCATACCAATATTTCGGTATAATGATATTGAATGAATAATATTTCTTAAGCTTATAAACAATTTATTTAAATTGTTTACACTTTACTAATTAATGCATTTAATCATCATAAAATGCCAACTCTTAAGATTTCATCACCAATAACCAAAATCCTCATCAAAAATCTGCATATACCTCATATAGGATTCTCAAGCCATAAAATCCTATTTTTTAATTTTCTTACTTCACATAACATATTTAATTCATTTACTCATAACTAGTCTATTTTCATGAAAAATACCAAATCAGTTCCAAAAATATTTCTTTTCTGGGATTTAGCATAATATAATCCCATATTGAACATATATTTTTCTCAGAATTTTTAAAACTCATTTACTATTTTTAATATAGCCAAAACCGCCGAATATATAAACATTTATCATAAATTATACTTTTATCCAAAAATTCCAAAATTCACAGAATACACTGATATTATATAGATGTACTCCCAACAAAAATTTTATCAATTTTAGAGCTAACCACAAGGAGTTAGAAGCGATTACTTTTAAAATAGTCTTTTCTCATAAAATTCATAACTCATAATCTATACATCCAAAAATTGCCATTTTTGGACACAATCAAGAAAACTCATCAATTAAACATTTCAAATTTTTTCAAAATTTTTGAAGGTCTGAAAAGTTACGAACATGAAAAACATAACAACCCTTAAAATTCTTTACTATCCCTTACCTCAAAAGAGCAGCACTTCTGACTTGAATGCAAAGCTGAAGGAAACTTGCACTAAATAGCAACTCTCAAAGTATCTAAATACTCACAAAATATGCTTCATAATATAGAGAGAGAAAGAGAGAAAGCTTATATTTCTGGTGTGATTTTCAATTCTAACTTAGCCCTCTATTTATAGGAAAATGTTAGCACGCCGAAGCAGACTTAACCTGCAACCTGATGACTTTACTTGCTACTATTTCTACCCACCACATTTGAATAAAAATCTCAGCACATTTCTTTACCAACTAAGAGTGGGACCCACCTGTAAGACCCCAACTTTTATAAATAAAGATGAATTTTCTATAAATATTATTTTTGAATATTATGGAGTTAATCTGATATAATGTTATAGTTGTGGGTAATATTTATAAATTTTTCAAAGTACACAAGTTGTTATATAATATTCGATTGGTCGGAGAATATTCATTTTAACAAGGAATATTCATACAACGACATAATCATTGGTGGACCCCACAACAGAATTATTGTCGGATTGAGAAAACGACAAAAATATTTTATTAAAAATAACGGCAAAAGTTTTACCATTGTTACTGTTGAACTACTCGGTAGTAAAAGTACAGTAATACGTGTGGTTGCATAGTAGCACACGGTATTGATTATTAATGCTTATGTGAGAAGTCACTCAGTTTGATTCAATTATTGTCAGTTAATAATATGAATTATTTAGTGATAATGACGTTTTGTTTTATTCGTATTATTAACGTAATAAAACAGAAACATCTTTTTATATAAAACAGAATACTTTATTAAAGTTATTCTATAAATAGAATATATTATATTTTATTTAAAAGATTTTTCTTTAAATATGGACCGTCAGATTAAAGTAATCAATTTGGACCGTTCATGGATTAGTTACTATGCATTCTATTTTTCTATAAATAGCAGCTCATTCCTTCATTATTTCTTACGAATTCACTGAACTCTAGAGAGAGAAACTATAGAGAGAACTATAGAGAGAGAGAAGAAGAGTATTCTGCTACTTAACTACTTCCTTATTTCAGCTCGTCTTTAAAACGGTAAGGGGTGTTATTCTTTCTTATTCATGAAGAGAACTGTTGTTATTCTATTTCTTATTATTCTGTTGAAATAACCTGTATACGCGGTCTACCCTATACTTGGTGACATTCTTCTATTATTCTGTTGGAACATCCTGTTTGTGTGTTTTACACCGGACCTGGTTCCGTTTTTATTATTATTCTGTTGGAACATCCTGTCTGTGTGTTTTACACCGGACCTGGTTTCGTCTTGTTATTATTCTGTTGGAACATCTTGTCTGTGTGTTTTACACCGGGCCTGGTTCCATTATTTATTATTCTGTCGAAATATCCTGTCTGTGCGTTTACGCCGGACCTGGTTCCATTATTTATTATTCTGTCGGAATATCCTGTCTGTGCGTTTACGCCGGACCTGGTTTCATTATTTATTATTCTGTTGATTAACCTGTCTGTGCGGTCTATCGCATGCATGGTGATTTCTTTTGTTATTACATTCTTTATTGTACTCAGTTGGTTAAGTTTTGACTTCTATACTCCATGAAATTTGTGAAATATCCTTGATGTAAGGCCCCAACTTTTATAAATAAAGATGAATTTTCTATAAATATCATTTTTGAATATTATGGAGTTAATTTGATATAATGTTATAGTTGTGGGTAAAATTTATAAATTTTATAAAGTAAGCAAGTTGTTTTAAAATATTCGGTTGGTCGGGGAATATTCGTACGACGGCACAATCATTGGTGGACCCCACAACGAAATTATTGTCGGATTGAGAAAACGACAAAAATAGTTTATTAAAAATAACGGCGGAAGTTTTACCATTATTACTGTTGAACTACTCGGTAGTAAAAGTACAGTAATACGCGTGGTTGCATAGTAGCACACGGTATTGATTATTGATGCTTACGTGAGAAGTCACTCAGCTATACTCAATTATTGCTACAGTAATTGCTGCATCATATCTCTTAAATTATTGTCATAGTATCATCTGTATAATATGTTATATTATTAAATCAATAATTGAGACGTTGTGGTAAGTTTGGTTATTTTATGGGGGGCCATATGTCATCATCTAAGAGTCTCTTTGTCAATAGTAATTACCGTCGTCAATAATAATTACCGTCGTCAATAGTAATTATCGTCGTCAATAGTATTTACCGTCGTCAATAGTATTTATCTTGGTCAATAGTAATTACCTTGGTCAATAGTATTTACCTTGGTCAATAGTAATTACCTTCGTCAATAGTATTTACCTTGGTCAATAGTAATTACCTTCGTCAATAGTATTTACCTTGGTTAATAGTAATTACTTTCGTCAATAGTAGTTGTCCCTTCAATATTACCAAGAGTCATTTGACCCTTCGTTAAGACCAAGAGTCATTTGACCCTTCGTTAAGACCAAGAGCCACCCTCAGTTTTTCTATAAATAGAGGCCTAGGGCTTCATTATTTTTCACGAATTCATTCAAGCTGTAGAGAGAGAAAGTATAGAGAGAATAAGAGAAAGAGAATAAAAGTATTCTGCTACATCACTTTTTCAATATCCAGTTCTTTTAAGGTAGGGAATATTATTTCTTTTATATTCATGAAGAGAACTTCTGTTATTCCATTCATTATTATTCTGTTGGAATAACCAGTATACGCGGTCTACCCTATACTTGGTGACATTCTTCTATTATTCTGTTGGAACATCCTGTCTGTGTGTTTTACACCGGACCTGGTTCCGTTTATTATTCTGTTGGAACATCCTGTCTATGTGTTTTACACCGGACCTGGTTCCGTTTTTATTATTATTCTGTTTGAACATCCTGTCTGTGTGTTTTACACCGGACCTGGTTCCATTATTTATTATTATGTCGGAATATCCTGTCTGTGCGTTTACGCCGGACCTGGTTCCATTATTTATTATTCTGTTGGAATAACCTGTTTATGTGGTCTATCGCATGCATGGTGATTTCTTTTGTTATTCCATTCTTTATTGTACCCAATTGGTTAAGTTTTGACTTCTATACTCCATAAAATTTGTGGAATATCCTTGATAATTGCGTTTCATCCAGTATCTTTTCATGAAAATATTCTTCTAAGTATTCTTGAATTTTTACTCCACAAAGCAGTATCATGTTGATAATTTGGACGTTGTTAATTCTTGAACTTATTTTATTGAATTCTTATATCATTGTCATCATCCTCATGTTTATAAAATGTTGAAAGTCATCTGTGGCCTGTAGTGCATAGATGGACTTGGTATAATTATGACCAGGGATTATTCGGTGTAATCATGACCGTAATGTTACGAATGATGTGGTAAAAGTCGTCATTGGCCCGTAGTGCATTGATGGACAGTTGTTGGCATGATCATGACCATTAATGAATATACGAATATCCTTGACCGTAGTGCAGGGGTGATTCGATGATGTGGATTATTTTATTAAGCTGAGTCTCAGCGATCACAGTGTTGGAAAATCTTTTAAATCATAAAATATAGTAGAGTTTATTTTCTACTTGACTCTCTTAATGGATTGCTTGTTCCGCTAAAGTTAAACTTGATGTCTATTATATTTTATCAGTTTAACATTGTTGAAGGCTAATGATAATTTATTCTGTATTATCTTAGTCATAATATTTCTTACTGGGCTAGTTGAGCTCACCCTTTCTTTCACTGTTCTCTTCAGGAAATGAGAACGTAGCTGGGGCAAGTCGGGGAACGGAGTGATGGTCCGAATGATAGTATTAGTTAGTAGTCCTCACTATTCTATGTAATGGTGTGTTAATAAATGTAATGAGGACTCCTTTTGAGTATGAATACTCTCTAGAAGATAATATTTGTATTCAAACTCACAGTATATGTTTTGTCGTATTGTACACGACAGTTGTATTAATCAGTTGTATTTGTATTCTGTACTATGTATCTGACGACCCAAGATGGGTGATGTATACCTAATTTTGGGGGCGTCACAGTTGGTATCAGAGCTTAGGGATATGATCCCTGGCTAAGATGTGAGAATAGAACTAGGAGGGGAGAGACGGGGAATTCCTTCGCTAGTATGACATACCTAAGTTTATTTGCATGGTATTTAATTGGTCGGTCATAATATAAGGATAATATATGACATATCAATTAATTTTTATTTTGTGGCAGTATCTGAAAATGGCATCTGAGAATGTTGAGAATAGCAATGGAGTACAGACGACTGTTGATTCACCACATATCAATAATCAGGATAATGTGCATTAGGAAGGTGTTAATCCTCATGCAAACAACAACACTGACCAAATGATGAATGATCAAATGTTCAGAGGCTTTATGCAATTCATGCAACAACAGGTGAAAGCGGCTCCTGTCCACAACGTAGGTGGAAATACTGGAAACTCTCAGGCGGTCACCGCTAAACAGTTTAAGGAGCTGGGACCACCGGAGTTTAAGGGAGAACCCAAACCACTTGTAGCTGAAACATGGATAAAGCAGATCACCAAGATATTTGATGTCTTGGGTTGCTCCGAGGAGCAAAAGGTTCCCTTTGCCGCCTTTATGTTGCGAGGAGAGGCAGATTACTGGTGGGAATCGATAAAGCGTACTCAACCTGCCGCACTGAAGATGTCTTGGGAGAAGTTCCAAGATCTGTTTAACGACAAATACTTTCCCGAGAGTATTCGTCACATGAAGGAGGTGGAGTTCATCAAATTGGAGCAGAATAATATGACCGTGTCGCAGTACGAGGCAAAATTTGCGGAGTTATCCCGGTTTGCGTCCCACCTGGTGGATAATGAAGAAAGAATGACGCGGATGTTTTTAAGAGGTTTGAAGCCGGAGATACGTCAACATCTTGTTTCTCATAAACTGTGTTTGTATTCAGATGTTGTAAATAGGGCTCAGTTGGTGGAGCGCGATAACGAGACAACGCAACCAAAGAGAGCAGCCGGCAAAATGATAATACCAGTGAGAGCAGTCATCGAAGCGGTGACAACAAGCGTGGAGGGAATCAACAGGCCAGAAATGGTAACCACTTCGGTGGTAATCAGGGCCAAAACAATAAGAATGGACATTTCAAGAAGAGGAGATTCAACAATGACGGAAAGACGTCAGCACCAGCACCTGTCGTTAAGGAAGGAGAACGACCACCTATCATATGTTTCAAATGCGAAGGGGAGGGGCACATCAGTCCAAACTGCGCGATGCCGTCCAAAGCATGTTATAATTGTGGAAGAGAAGGTCATTTAGTCCGATTTTGTCGTTTACCGAAGACAAATTCAGCTAGGATGGAGGCACCAAAAGCCGTCCCAGAAAAGTCAAAACCGGTTGTGCAAGGGAGAGAGTTTGTTGTGAACTCCCAGAGAGCAAGGAACCCAAATGAGGTACTTTATTTGATACCGGTTCAACCCATTCTTTTATTTCTCCTACTTGCGCTCATCGATTAAATTTGATTCCGGAGAAATTAGACTTTGACTTATCTGTGGAAACTTCGTTGGGAGAAACCTTCATTACCTCCACTGTTTATAAGTCTTGTTTGGTTCAAGTTGGTACCCACGAATTACCTATCGATCTGATTTCATTAAAAATACTTGCATTTGATGTGATTCTAGGGATTGATTGGTTAACTACTCATTATGCAAAAATTGATTATTTTCGTAAGGTTGTTAGCTTTCATATTCCTAATCGACCTATTATGCGAATTCAAGCAACCAAACCATTAAAATCAATCGCTGTCATCTCAAGCCATAAAGCTATTCGTTTATTGAAAAACGGATGTCAAGCTTTCTTAGCTCATGTCACAGATCTAAACAAAAATACGTCAGTTTTGAATGATATTTCTATTGTTAATAAATTTCCTGACGTATTCTTGAAGATTTCTTAGCCTACCCCTAGAGCGTGAAATCGAATTTTGTATTGACCCCAGTACAAAACCCATTTCTTAAACCCTCAAATATTTCTTTACTTAAACGAACGTATCAAAGACGTTGGCTCGAGCTGTTAAAGATTACGATCGTACCATTTAATATCATCGTGAAAAAGTGAACGTGGTAGCTGAAGCGTTGAGTAGAAGATCATATGCAAGTACGAGTACGATATTGTCAACACAAAGGCTATTTTGTGTGACTTGCAAAGGATGGAGATAGAGTTAAAGACTCCAGGGACCCATGTGATGATGACGAATATACGAGTAGAACCGACTTTAATCGATAAAGTTAAAGTTGCTCAAGCTACAGACCTGGAGCTGATGCGTATGAGGAAGAAAGTGCAAGAAGGTGCTATGCCGGAAGCAAGAATCGATGAAGAAGGAATACTTCGAGTCAACTCCAGACTTTGTGTTCCTAACAACCCTGATTTAAAGTATGAAATCATGATGGAGGCGCACAACACACCATTTGTAATCCATCCTGGAAGTACCAAAATGTATCATGATCTTCGTCATACATTTTGGTGGAGCAATATGAAGAGAGAGATAGCGTTGTTTATCTCAAGGTGTCTAACTTGTCAACGAGTCAAAGCGGAGCATCAAGTACCAAAAGGTCCATTGCAACCACTTGAAATTCCAGAATGGAAGTGGGAGCACATTACCATGGATTTCGTTACCGGTCTTCCTAGGGTTTCTCAAGGTATTGATGCGATTTGGGTCATTGTTGATAGATTGACCAAGTCTGCTCATTTCTTACCGATACGAGAAACTTATACACTTGAACGTCTTGCTCGTATGTACATAAACGAGATTGTAAAACTACATGGTATGCCAGTATCCATAGTTTCTGATCGAGACCCAAGATTCACTTCACGATTTTGGGTTAGTTTACAAAAAGCTATGGGCACGGGGTTACGATTTAGTTCAGCATATCATCCTCAGACGGACGGACAATCAGAGAGGACTATTCAAACTCTTGAAGATCTATTAAGACTCTGTGTCTTTGACTTCAAGGGAAGTTGGGACAAGTTCTTACCATTGGTGGAGTTTTCCTACAACAACAGTTATCAAGCAAGTATTGGCATGGCTCCATTCGAAGCATTGTATGGAAGAAAATGTCGTTCTCCAGTATGCTGGGATGAGGTGGGCGAAGCAACATTGTTGGGACCGGAGTTGGTACGTATGACTACAGAAAAGATTCAAACGATCCGACAACGTATAAAAACCTCACAAGATCGACAAAAGAGTTATGCTGATCTTCATCGAAAGGATGTGGAATTTGATGTAGGAGATCATGTGTTCTTACGTGTTGCTCTATGGAAAGGAGTTACGAGATTTGGAAAGAGAGGAAACCTCAATCCTCGATTCATCGGTCCATTTTTAATCCTCGATCGAGTAGGAACTGTGGCTTATAGACTCGTTTTACCGCCAAGTATGTCTCGTGTTCATAACGTTTTCTACATATCCATGTTACGCAAATATGTAGAAGACCCGAACCACATTATTGAGTTAGAACCGGACGAAATAGCGGAGGATTTGACGTATGAAGAAGTTCCTGTTCAAATCTTGGATAAGAAGGAACATATTTTACGCTCCAAGGTTATACCACGATGTTGAGGAAATGACTTGGGAGTTAGAATCAGAAATGAAATCAAGGTATCCTTACCTCTTCGACATACCAGGTATGTACCCTAATTTCGAGGGCGAAATTTCATAAGAAGGGGAGGTTGTAAGGCCCCAACTTTTATAAATAAAGATGAATTTTCTATAAATATCATTTTTAAATATTATGGAGTTAATTTGATATAATGTTATAGTTGTGGGTAATATTTATAAATTTTACAAAGTAAGCAAGTTGTTTTAAAATATTCGGTTGGTCGGGGAATATCCTCATGTTTATAAAATGTTGAAAGTCATCTGTGGCCTGTAGTGCATAGATGGACTTGGTATGATTATGACCAGGGATTATTCGGTGTAATCATGACCGTAATGTTACGAATGATGTGGTAAAAGTCGTCATTGGCCCGTAGTGCATTGATGGACAGTTGTTGGCATGATCATGACCATTAATGAATATACGAATATCCTTGGCCGTAGTGCAGGGGTGATTCGATGATGTGGATTATTTTATTAAGCTGAGTCTCAGCGATCACAGTGTTGGAAAATCTTTTAAATCATAAAAGATAGTAGAGTTTATTTTCTACTTGACTCTCTTAATGGATTGTTTGTTCCGCTAAAGTTAAACTTGATGTCTATTATATTTTATCAGTTTAACATTGTTGAAGGCTAATGATAATTTATTATGCATTATCTTAGTCATAATATTTCTTACGGGGCTAGTTGAGCTCACCCTTTCTTTCACTGTTCTCTTCAGGAAATGAGAACGTAGCTGGGGCAAATCGGGGAACGGAGTGATGGTTCGAATGATAGTATTAGTTAGTAGTCCTCACTATTCTATGTAATAGTGTGTTAATAAATGTAATGAGGACTCCTTTTGAGTATGAATACTCTCTAAAAGATAATATTTATATTCAAACTCACATTTTATGTTTTGTCGTATTGTACACGACAGTTGTATTAGTAAGTTGTATTGGTATTCTGTACTATGTATCTGACGACCCAAGATGGGTGATGTATACCTAATTTTGGGGGCGTCACACCACCAATTCTAGAATATTCCACCAAAATGATAAACTCCAAAAATTCAACAATTTCTGAACCAGTCATCTCGTAAAATTCATAATAAATCATACGTTCATTTTTAACGGTTCAAAATTTGTGGACATATACTCAACTTATATATGTATAACATATCCAAAAATTACCACGATCCAACGGTCGGATTAAAAATTATAACCCCCGCAAAATATCTCAAAAACCCTGATTTTTAATACCTCCATTACGACAAAAATACTGATAAAAATCTCAACATTAACTCCTTCATTTTTAACCACAAAAATATATCCCTCATTTATATCCACATAAAATAAATATTTCCTATCATATGAATCAATAATTAATTATTCACAAATAATATTACAGAATCACATTTATGACAACCAGGCCGTTCCCAAGAAAGAGGAGACTTTCCAATAAGAATTTCTCCTTACTGGCGCGCAATTAGGTGACCAAACCTCTCCTTAGACAGAACTTTCTGGACATTGCCAATAATATTATCTAATAATATTATTCAAATAATATGAATTATTGATCTGATAATGGAAAATACTGTGCAGTGACAATTATTGAACAACAATAATATAAAATATCAACGCAGCAATTATTGAATCAATAAAACAAAATATTAAACAGTAACTACTGTAACAATTATTGAGTAGTGCCTTCTTACGTAAGAATTAATAATTAAAAAAAATACTGTGCAATACCGTGTGCTACTGTGCAACTACGCGTATTACTGTATTTTAACCACCAGGTATTCTAACAGTGTTAACGGTAACAACTACGACGTTATTTATAAAAACTCAATTTTATCATTTTCTTCATCCAATCGCTTTCCGTTATGGGGCCCACAAATAGCTGCGCCGTCGTACGAATATTCCCCGACAGAAAGAATATTCCACGACCAAACGAATATTCCCCGACAAAATGTATATTTTATAACCACTTGTTTATTTTAAAAAATATTCATATATCACCCTTAACTTTAACTTTTTATCAATGTAACCATTTACTAAATAGAAAAATTGAATACTTTTATTTCATAAAATTTGGGGTCTTACAGTTGTCGTATCTTGCACGACAATTGTATTAATAAAAGTATAGTTATTTTCTGTACCATGTATTTGGCGACTCAGAATGGGTGTTGTATACCTATTTTGGGGGCGTCACATTAATAATATAAAATATTATTCAAATGTTATTGTAACAATTATTGAATCAATAATATGAAATACTATACAGTAACTATTGTGGTAATTATTGAATATTGAATGACTTCTTACGTAAGCATCAATAATCAGATATATTGTGCAATACCGTGTGCTACTGTGCGACAATGCGTATTATTTAACTTTTATCACTGATTATTTCAACAGTTTAACGGTAAAAGTTTTGCCGTTATTTTTATAAAAAAGTTATATCTGTCACTTTCTATATCCGACAGTTATTCCGTTGTAAGGACCACCAATGATTGCGTCGTCATACGAATATTCTCCGATAAAAAAAATATTCTCCGACAAAACGTATATTTTATGACAACTTGCTTACTTTATAAAATTTGCACATATCACTCATAACTATAATATTTATTAAATTATCACCTTACTATTTATAATAATATTTAGAGGAAATTAAATATTTATTCATAAAAAAATTGGGTCTTACAGATTTCATTTACTTTATGTCAATAAAATTATGAATATCATAAACTACTTAAAAAGTACTATTAGTTATAATATTTATAATTTTTAAAACTTAAGCAAAACATGTTAATTTTAAATTTAAAAATATCTTATACAATTTTTTTAAAAATTAATAATAATATAATTCAGAACGAAGTAACTACTTACTAAAATATGTAGCTATAAATGAACATTTAACCTTTAAAATCCTCTTTCTCTCTTTCTCTCTCTCTCTCTCTCTCTCACACACACACATAAACACACACACACACACACACACACACACACACATATATATATATATATATATATATATAGTTGGGCCATGATACTTTAGACATATTGGGCTGTAGTCTTGAGAGTATTGGGCCGGACCAATGGGCCTGTCCATTAGAAGAATAATGATTCTCTTTGGGCTTTGACCGGTAATGATGACAAAGATGAACATTGACTGTTGTCTCTGCAGTTCATTAATGAGGATGTGACTGAATCGGCCGGCGGTGGAAAAAGGTGAGCAGGTGAGCTGTTGGTAGTGGGATGGTGTCAGGAGGGAGGTCGACTGAGAAACTTTGGAGTATATTAGGACATAACAAGATACAAAGAAGGTAACTGATTTTTTTTTATCAAACATTAGAGCTATACACTCTCCATTGTTATTCTTGTATCTGCCTGTACTGACTCTCACGCCGGAGTTATTCCCTGACGGTCCAAGCCGTCAAGCTTCTGGTATTGACGTGTTTACTGTACAGGATTGGATGCGCTTTTACGTGATTGAGGCGCGTAGAAAGATCTTGGCGTTAACATATATTAATAGTATAAAATCTTTATATATATATATATATATTATATATATATATATATATATATATTAAATTAATAGTAATAAGTTATATAGTACTTGTTACCTATACTAGTAAGGAGAATTTTGAGTGTCAAACTTAAACAACTTAGTCTAAAGCTTTTTAATTCACATTCGCCCACCCTTCTTCTTGACTCCACTTAGACGTACTCTACCAATATTATTTCTTTGTTTTTTTTGTCCCATGTTATTCAGCCCTGCTACATTAATAACCAATTAATAGATTATATATGTCAAATTGAAGGTATAAACATTGATATAAAAAAATAGAGATAATTTTAAAAAATTGTATATATATCTATGTAATGTTAGGAATATGCAAAGTCTTCTTAAAAGTTTAAAATCTTGTATTTTCTTTAATATTTTTCTCTTAATATAAATTTTATAAACCTTTAAAGAAACATAGCATATATTTTTTGCAATATGTAGGCAAGTTTCTTAAGAAGGGACTTAAAAAAATTATAACTTATAACAATATGGAGTTTATTCCTGTTTATAACTGACCCAAGTTGGGAATAATTTTTTTTATTACTATATGGAGTATATTCCTATATAGAGTATTACTAAATAGAAGTTTTAATGTATTCGAATATTCGTTCAAACTAAAATTTTAAACGTTCCAATTTTTTTAATTGTTGCACAATATTAAATTAATGACAAAAAAAATACTCCATTCACTTTTTCAACTAATATTTAGAAATGTTGTAGATATAATATCTATATGCAATTTTTTTTATATCTTATATCATAACATATTCATAATACGTTTATATGTTGTATACCAATATTAAATTAGATATATATATATATATATATATATATGGAAAATGATCCGTAGAATACGTTAGTTGTTAACCCTTTATCAGCTAACGCTCATCCAGCCGTCCAAAATTGAAGTTAATGGCTGAGATGAGAGCCCAGCCGCTAGAGGGAGTAGCGGCCAGCAATAAATTTTAAAATCCAATGTGCTGGCCGCTAGAAGGAGTAGCGGCCAGGTAAAACGTTGTCGTTTTGCCTGGCCGCTACTCCCTCTAGTGGCTAACACAGTGGATTTTAAAATTTTGGGCATTAAGGGAATTTCGCCCAGCCGCTAGTGGGAGTAGCAGCCAAGTTCAGCTAGTGGGAATTCACCTTATCAACCATAGATCTAACATTTTACTCCATTTCCATCCAAATGCTTAACATCTGCAGAAATATAGCTTCGGAAAAAGAATCTGCTAGTTCTGAAATCACTTGTTTGTGCGATAAATTTTTGGTAAGTCTTCATCAATGGCTTTCATGGCTGCTACAAATATATTTTTATCTAGCTCTTCTGAATCTCTTGCTAGTTTAGAATGTAGAAATGAATCGGAATATGTTCATGATGGTGAAAGTAGTAGTACAAAGTTAATGGTTCCTTATGTTGGTCAATTATTTTATACATTAGAAGAAGCTGAAATTTTTTTTAGATCCTATGCCCAAAAAAGTGGATTTGAGATTAGGATTGCTACGAGTCGTAAACATGCTCACAGTAATGATTTGACGTCAAGGTTATATGTATGTAAAAAAGCTGGTAGACCAACTGTTGTGAAGAATTCATTAGATGATGAATGTGATAACGATAAGAAAACAAGACAACGAGACACAATTGGTCAAACACTATGCAAAGCTAGAATGTACGTTGTCCACAGTAAGAAAGAAGATAATTGGCGTATTTTGGTTATTGAGTTGGATCACAATCATCAGTTAGTGACACCTACCAAAGTAGATTTGATTGAGACACATAGAAATATGGACCAAGTAGGATGATGAATGTTTTGAGCACAATGGGTGGAGGAATGCAAAATATAGGCTTTAGTGACAAAGATGTTCGTAATGTAGTTAGGGATTTAAGGCGTGACTCGGAGGATGAAAATGATGCACAAGCAGCAGTTAATTATCTGAAGAAATTTGATTCTAGCAGTGCGAGTAAATTTTTCTTTCGTGTCAAATCAGGTGAAGACAATCGCATAGCTTGTATCTTGTAGGTAGACGCCCGTTCAAGATTTATGTATCAATGTTTCGGAGACGTGGTTACATTTGACACTACGTATAGGACAAATAGGTATAATATGCCATTTGTTCCATTTACCGGGGTTAACCACAATTATCACTTTGTTTTATTTGGATTTGCATTGTTAAGGGATGAGACAGAAGACACTTTCAGTTGGGTCTTAGAGACGTGGCTTGAAGCCATGGATTACAAAGCTCCTGTAACCATTATCATTGACCAAGATAAAGCTATGAGCAATGCTATTGGTAGGGTACTCCCATCCACTCATCATTTATTGTGTTCGTGGCATATTAGCAATAAATTTATAGAAAAATTACATCATGTTTATGCGGAACACCCATCGTTCAAAGATGGTTTTAACAACTGTGTGTATAATTCATATTCCATCGGCGAGTTTGAAGAGCGTTGGGAAATACTTATGAGCAAATATAATTTGTCTCAAAATGAATGGCTCATAAGTTTGTATGATGTGAAGGAGAAATGGATAAGTGCATACACAAAGAGATATTTTGCTGCAGGAATGACAACCACCGGAAGAAGCGAAGGTATGAACCATTTTTTTTATTTTTATGTGAAAGCTTCAACAGGCATGAAAGATTTTGTCGTCAAGACTCAGAAGGCTATTGAAAAGCAATTCAACCGAGAGAGAAAGGCTGATTATGTAACAAAGCATCGAAAACGTAGTTTGGTTTTAGGAACATCGTTGGAAATACATGCTTCTGAATGTTATACAAAAAAGATGTTTAGACGTTTTCAAAAAGAGCTCGTGGATTCTTTTAAGTATAACATCAAAAAAGTAAGTGAGCTGTGCATTATTGATGCAAAGGTCTATGCAGTGTACAGGGAAGATGCAATTGAAAATAGTCAGAGATATCGGCAAGTTGTGACGCCCCCAAAATAGGTATACAACACCCATTCTGAGTCGCCAAATACATGGTACAGAAAGCAAACTACAACTTCAATAATACAATTGTCGTGCAAAATACGACAACACATACTGTGAGTTTAAATACAAATATTGTCTTCTAGACAATATCCACACTCAAATAAATCCTCATTACAATTATTCAAACACTATTTTACAGAAATAGTGAGGACTGCTAATACATCTTTCTAGAACCATCACTCCATACCCCGACTAGATCCTGCTATGTTCTCACCTCCTGAGAAGAAAAATGGAACAAAAAGGAAAAGGGTGAGCTCAACTAGCCCAGTAAAGAATATTATGACTAAGATAATATACAACAAATTATCGTTAGTCTTCAACAGGGAAAAATCTGATAAAATATAATCGACAACAAATTTTAGATCAACGACTGCAGCGGAAACAGCAAACCATTAGAAGAGTCAAGTAGAGAAAGAATTCTACTATCTTCTAAGATTTAAAAGTCCATCATCAATATTTTATCCCTGTAACATCAATTAATAATCATCTTTAACCAAATATTCATCTTTGCACTACAGGCCAAAGATATTCATTTGTATCATCAGTCGGTCATGTTCATCTCAACACCTGTTCATCTTTGCACTACAGGCCAAAGATATTCAGTAATATCATCATTTAGGACTGAGGATGATGAAAAATATCTTAAAGAGAACGAATCCAGTGAGACAGAAGGACAAATAATAGGGATTCGTATAACAGTTTATCCAAGATAAATAATACTTCATAATAATCAATTGTGAAGCAGAATTCAAAAATAAAGATCAAAACATGGATACAATCAAAGATAGTAACCATAATAGACATCTTGGACAAAAAGGGAAAATTTTATTTTTTGGTGAATAGTGCCGTATTCGTGAATAGTGCCGTATACGTGAATAGTGCCGTACACGTGAATAGTAACCCCCGACACAAAAAGTTCCAAATTTGATAAAAACTCATATCAATATTTCAGCATAATGATATTGAAGAAAATAATATCATTTAAGAAGAAAATAATATCCCTTACCTCAAAATATCAGTACTTCTGGTCGGAATACCGGTATAAGGCTGAAAGAAACTTGCTCTGATGAATAGAAACTCTCAAAATATCTAAATACTCACAAAATACACTCAATAATCTAGAGAGAGAAAGAGAGAAAACTTGTTTCTGGTGTGATTTTCAATTCTAACTTAGCCCTCTATTTATAGGAAAATTTTGGTAGGTTTGACCTGCAACCTGATGGCTTTACCTGCTACTATTCCCACCCACCACATTTGAAATATAATTCAGCACATTTCTTCACCAACCACAAGTGGGGCCCACCAATTCTAGAATTTTCCATCAAAATGATAAACTCCGAAAATTCAACAATTTCTGAACCAGTTATCTCGTAAAATTCATAATAAATCATACGTTAATTTTTAACGGTTCAAAATTTGTGGACATATACTCAACTTATATATGTATAACATATCCAAAAATTACCACGATCCAACGGTCGGATTAAAAATTATAACCCCCGCAAACTATCTCAAAAACCCTGATTTTTAATACCTCCATTCCGACAAAAATACTGACAAAAACCTCAACATTAACTCCTTCATTTTTAACCACAAAAATATATCCCTCATTTATATCCACATAAAATAAATATTTCCTTATCATATGAATCAATAATTAATTATTCACAAATAATATTACAGAATCACATTTATGACAACCAGGCCGTTCCCAGGAAAGAGGGGGCTTTCCAATAAGGATTTCTCCTTACTGGCGCGCAATTAGATGACCAAACCTCTCCTTAGACAGAACTTTCTAGACATTGCCAATAATGTTATCTAATAATATTATTCAAATAATATGAATTATTGATCTGATAAATGAAAATACTGTGCAGCAACAATTATTGAAACAACAATAATATAAAATATCAAATATCAACGCAGCAATTATTGAATCAATAAAATAAAATATTGAATAATAACTACTGTAACAATTATTGAGTAGTGCCTTCTTACGTAAGAATCAATAATTGGTGCAATACCGTGTGCTACTGTATTTTAACCACCGGGTATTCTAACAGTATTAACGGTAACAACTACGCTTATACTTGTCGTTTTCTTCATCCAATCGCTTTCCGTTATGGGGCCCACACAAGGCTGCGTCGTCGTACGAATATTCCCCGACAGCAAGAATATTCCACGACCAACCGAATATTCACCGACCAAAAATAAATATTTTATAACCACTTGCTTATTTTGCAAAATTTGCACATTTCACCCATAACCAAAGTATTATATCAAATTAACCCCTTATTATTCACAATAATATTTAGAGAAAATTTGATTTTATTCATTAATAAGTTGGGGTCTTACACAAGTTGTCAATAATTGTCAGGGGGGTCGATAACATGTACTTGTCAAATGTTCTCACATTCTGGTCAGATTTGCAGACACATACTCAGATTCTTAAGCTTCAAGAGTATTGCACGAATACCTGCTTACATGATCGTTCCTCGATGGACAAGAGATGCTAATAGGAGTAATGGTGAAGAGGAAATGGTTTCTCCAATGAGTGCAGACTTTGAAAAAAATCAATCAATGCGGTACAATCATTTGATGAGTGATTTTCAAGAGTTAGCTAGTAAAGCTGCTTGCTCAGTTAGAGGCTACAAGGCAATACTACAACAAAATGCACGGGGAAAAGTCCTTATTGATCAATATGACCCAGATGAGACAGATATACTAGACGATGATAATGACTGTGCAGAATTACATGCAGCTCGAGATATGGGATTGCAAGATGATGATGATGATGAAGACTATAAGGTTGATGAGGAAGAAACAAAGTATTTGCCCCCAATTGCTTCTCAGACAAAGGGTCGAAAAAGACAATCAAGATTAAAAAGTGTCGTTGAAAGATTAGTGGGCAGTAAGTCTCACCGAAAATGTGCAATATGCGGATTTGAAACTAACCATGACAAGCGCAATCATTATAGGGTGTTAGGACTTCCTGAACCTAAAGATAATTAATGTATCGTTATGTGTTTATTTGAAATTTACAAGTATTTTTGTTCCTGAGTGATTATGGAGATGTAATTTAATAAGAATGTTTGAAATGTTTGTTTTGTAATCAAAATGTAATCATTTCCAATTTAGTCAGTATGTTGGAATGTTTGTACTTTTTTGGACTAGACATGTGCTGGTCGAAAGTGTTTGGTGCCAAATGACTGTATGATGGCCGCTAGAGGGAGTAGCGACCAGCACTTTTCTAAAAAGTGCTGGCCGCTACATCCTCTAGCGGCCAGCATACAATCATTTGGCCCCAGTTGACAAGCAGGATACCAACCTATACCTGTTAAACAACTTAATCACCAATATGCAAACAATATATATAACAAATTAACTGATTAAAACACATGATCAATACCACTTGAAGTTAAACAAAATGTTTCATCCAATCAATATAAAATATTACATGTTCAAGATTAACCTCTAAATAATTTAGTCTTTCGGTATTTCTCTAGCCTTACATTTGAACAATTCAAAAGTTATTCTATACCTAAAGACGGATACATCTTCAATTGACCATTTTTCTTTGCCAAGGTCAATATTGCCCCGCACCAGGTAGTCAACATACTTGCAAACAAATATGCCGCAATCAAAATAATTGTCCTGCATAGGTCGAGCCTTTGTTGTCTGCACCTTTGGAGGTGTATGAGGCCAATCACCGAACGGGTTAGACATTCGCAATATCAACGGTATCAATTGTATCTACAATAACACGAACGACATTAGTACGTACATATATTGCGGGAAAACTAACTGACTGTATTAAATTAAAAATGTCACGTACCGCGACATCAATGTAATCTTTGTACATTTCGGACAACTTCATGTGTGGTTTGTCATTATATAGCGGGTCGAGAATAAAAACCTTCCATGTTGAGACCGAAAAAGGTTAACAGTATGAAATGACTGTTACTTGGGATACATATAGGCATGAAGATAAAGTCGCACTGATGTATCAGCGGTCCCACTTGAGGTGTCGCATATGACTGGCAGAAAAGATCTTCACGAATTTGGTCCCCAGTTGACAAGGCACTTTTCCCCAAGTGCATGAAAAAGGAGGGCATGAAGCCAAATTTTGCCCATCTCTGTATTCCCTCGCTCTGATATTTGGCTTCCTGATCCCGCAGAAGGCACATATATGCGTCCATCACATGCACGTATAACAAAATTTCGGGTTGCAAAGAATTCATATCTTGGTGAGTCAACGTGTACCAGAGTTGAGGGTGCGAAATGGGAAATTAAATATGATTGGGGGGAGTTGGGGAGAAGAAGTTCTCATTGATCATTCCAATCTTTGGCCCACTCAATCTTTTTGTTATAGACTCTTTAGGTCCATATGCTTCTACTGGAACATCATCGCCAATAAAGAAGAACCACCCTCATTCGTAAGCTGAGTAAGCTGGGACATATCACAAGTAGCCTGGGTGGTAGGGATGTATACATCGACCTTAAGCGCAGGGCTGGGCC
The DNA here is from genome assembly GCA_016801055.1 of Panax notoginseng. Taxonomy (NCBI): domain Eukaryota; kingdom Viridiplantae; phylum Streptophyta; class Magnoliopsida; order Apiales; family Araliaceae; genus Panax; species Panax notoginseng. The sequence goes on from CM029012.1 coordinate 258,635,874, forward strand.
TCTCTGTCTGTTCACCCCACGTATACTCCTCCCCCCCACCCCTGACATCTGCATCATACAACTCATATAGTTGATCCCAACCCTCTTTCATGTGATTGTATTCGGGAGGAAAGTCTTGCTTGAACTTGAAAATTTTGTCCAGGAGAGATTTTGCACCCTCAATCTATGCAAAAAATAACATAAAATAAGAAAACAAACAAAATAAATTAGTATTGAAAAATACAATAGATTACATCACATAAATAAGCAATATATTATATTGATTGAATAATTTGTAAAACTTAGACTTGCTTACCATGCTAACCATACGATGTTGATTATATACAGAACGAGGCTCGTAGATAGTGTTGGAATCTCCTTCGCGTCGAGGGCGATGCAAGTGTCGTCGAGTAATTTTTTTGTACCACTTGAAGTATGTATCCATAGGGATAGTTTTTGCAACCTCTTGAACTTCTCCCTCGAAACAATCCATATATAGCTCCTACTCATCAATGTATTTTCTTCTTATTTGTATGTAATCTGGTGGCTCAAATGACTGTTCTATGGGTTGTCTCAAAGCATCATTTCTCTCTCAGCTGGGGACGGAATGCCTTGGATATACCCATATTGCCTCATTACCCGGTCAGACATTTGATACTCGACAATATCAAAATGAATCAATGGGACCCGACCGAATCCTGCCAATCTAGCCTCATAGTTAAAGTACCTCCAATCATCATCCCATCGCTGGTATGGCCACCATACTACCTCCCACTGAGGGTGCCTATCAAATTCGCCCCGATAGAAAGATAGATGGTGATGGGGATCGCTTCGCCTATCACCATATTGATGTTTGGCGGAGTACGCCCATGCTGTTGCTCTAGGGACCCAAAGTAAAGAATTGGGCCTAGGGTTAGGCCTTCCAACCAGAAAACGCTCGTACGCCCAAATTTGTAACAAGGTCACACAACCATTAACATAATTACTCTCTTTCATAGATGTTGTGTACAGACCCCGATATAAATATGACAAACATGCGGCATCCCATGCATATGTGGCAGTCCTATTTGAATCATAAATAAAATGCATGTACCTAGGGTGTACAATATTTTTTGACCTTGTGGGAAATAAAACCCCCCCGCATAGCCAAAGGACATATGCCTTTGTATACATACCAACCACATATCTACTTGCATTGTCTGGACACTTGGAAAATTTTTTATGTAACCAAACTAAAGAAATACCACGTCTTTTTTTGACATTATTCCATTCCCCAGCCCATTCATCCCCAAAGATTTCCCTAAAATAACTTAATGGAGCATCAAATGAAGGACAAGTTAAGGGCTTACCCAATACTAGCAAACGAAAAATGAAATGGACATCCTCCAATGTTATTTTTATTTCACCACATTTCATATGAAATGTATTTGTCTCTGGCCGCCATCTCTCAATCAAAGCAGATATAAGACTGACATCTGTTCTGGTTACTACTGCAGGATAACTAAATCCCTTAAACCCCCACGCCTCTAATAATTTTTTTTGTAGGCTGGTAAGTTCCCATTTATCATATGTAATTGAAGTAGATTGGCTTGACATCAGTGTACCCCTTTCAATCCCATTCCACACATCTTCTGATACATGCTTTTCTTAAGCATAAAGGACATTGCGATCAATGGGTTCAGGCAGGCAATTGTCCATATTTACCTACAAATATCAATAACAATAAAACTTTCATTCAATGTCTAAAAAAATAATTGACCAAAAATATACATACTAATATTTTATATATAGAAAATACCCAATTTATACACATAATTTGTATACATAGATGCAGACCTACCACCCAATTTCTATACATACATATAATAATACCATGCTTTCATATAGCAATAATTTTTTAAATATTTAGCAAAATACGTTTATTGAATGTCTATTTTGTTTCTAAAGATACTTACAAAAGCATAGTGGGTAGTAAGACACTTACTTTACCAGTTGAATTTGAGATTGGTGGGCCAAATTCGAGTAATTTGCAGCAATCCCTTCGCCGTCTCTATGTGCAACGCCTTCTCGTCTCTCTGTAGTAGCAAACTGTGAACGCAAACAGTGGACAAGTTTAGATCTGGGAAACGCTTGGCCGCTACTCTCACTAGCGGCTGGGTGAAATTCCCTTAATGCCCAAAATTTTAAAATTCACTGTGCTGGCCACTAGAGGGAGTATTGGCCAGGCAAAACGACAACGTTTTACCTGGCCGCTACTTCTTCTAGCGGCCAGCACAGTGGATTTTAAAATTTATTGCTGGCCGCTACTCCCTCTAGTGGCTGGGCTCTTATCTCAGCCATTAACTTCAATTTTGGACGGCTGGATGAGCGTTAGCTGATAAAGGGTTAACAGCTAACGTATTCCACGGATCATTTCCCTATATATATATATATATATATATATATATATATATATATATATATATATATATATATAGAGAGAGAGAGAGAGAGAGAGAGAGTTCGCACTCCCAGATTTTAGTACCGTCCGGACTTTTTTTTTTGTTTTTTATTTTTTAAACAACAATTTTTTTTTAATATTTTATAGAATTGGAATCTTTTCATAATACAGTATTTTTGGTGTGATTTGGATACACATAACAAAATATGTCTATACAGTCACACCAAAAACACTGTATTATGAAAAAAATTCTAATTCTATAAAATATTAAATTTTTTTTGTTGTTTTAAAAAAAAATAAAAAAATAGGGTCCATATTTTAATCAGGTCCGGGACTCCCGGATCTAATCCGTCGTGTGTGTGAGTGTGTATATATATATATATATATATATATATATATATACATACACGGATATTAACATATATAAATATGCATATATTCGTATTTTTATCCGTTTTGGACGGATACGAATACAAATAATATTCGTTTTGACACGGATACAGATAATAACCGTTTTATACAAATACGAATACATATTTTCAAAGTGAATATCATATATTTCAAACTCCATTTACAACCCTAGTTACTACCTATATTTATATTATAGAACGGATGAAATATTTTTTTAGTCAATTTACAAAATTTAAAATCAATAGAAACTTTCTAGATTTTTAAATAAATAATTGTAATTACGATAAACTGAATAAAAACTTTTTAGATTTTTTGGAACGGATGTAATTTTATTTCTTTCGGCGCACGTCAACTTGCACTAATTCCAAATCGGACTAAATATTGTCGTTTTGCTTACACGGACTATATCTCTCTCTGACTCTCACTTTCGGTCCCGGTCCCGGTCCCGGTCCATTCAGTTCTGTTCCCTCGTAAACTCGTTATTCCATTAATGAGTTGTTTTTAACTCTTCCTCTTTAAGCTCAAGCAGATGGCTGCTCCGGCGAAAAGGGTTTTGCTCACATCCAACGGCGATGAGATCTCTCAAAATATTGCCTACCATTTAGCCAAACAAGGTTGCTGGCAAGTTCCATTACTCCTTATGTACATATGTGCTTATAAGTATGTGATTATGTTTAATTGGAGTACTAATTTGTGCCCATACGACTAGGGTGGTTTTGTTGGGTGATGAGGGTCCTCTAAAGAAAATTACGGAGAAGATAAAGGGTAGTCTAGATGGATCTGTCAAGGTGGAAGTGGTTGGATTGGATATGGAGGATGAGAGAGAATGGGCTTTTGATGAAGCCGTTGATAAGGCTACCAAAATTTGGAGAGTTGGGATTCTCTAGTTAATTGTTATTCTTATGAAGGTAATGATCCTATGTTCATATTGTTTGAGTTGTTAATTCTCATTTTTATTCAGTTTACTTTTGCTTAAAGGTTGAATTTGATATACCTATGGCCAACATGTGGATTATGTAGATATAAGAAATGAAAAATGTTTTGTCGCAAGAGCAGGAAGATTTGTACAAGGCTTGTTGTTTTTGATTTTATCCACTACTAAGTACTTCAAAAATTTAAATACATCACTAATTTCGGAACAGACTTAGAAGGAAGATGTATCTCTAATGATGGAATGAGGGAGTACTAAGTATCAGTAAATACATGACAGATGACATCAAGGGGTTTGTTGAGTCTTGAATCACGAACCTCCAAAATGAAACACTATCAAAATGAGGGTAATCTTTTAACCTCAAGTTAAAATTAAAAAAAAAAGAAAAGAAATAGAGTTTGACATAATTAATGGTCAAGATCATTATTTACTTAAATATACCGAGAGTTGCTAAATAAATTATTAAAGTAACTCTCATTCTTGGACGTTCTAAAGAGAAATTGGACTCTTTTTTTTTTGGGATGGATAGAGTATATACATTTATGACTTATGTACATACATAAATCATATTTTGGGTTAATATTATCATATGGTATAACTCTTGGTTCTTGTTCAATAGAGTTAGTGTCTGTTTATGTTGAGGGGCAGAGTGGTTTTGGGCTATTTTAAACAAAATTAGCTTAACTTTGCAGTTGGTATATTGGACCTCTGTTTTGAAATTTGAATCTGACTCTCATCAAATACAGAAAACTATAGGCAAATGAAAATTTCTCTATCTATTAATGTTTTGATCCACATCTAGGAGGATTATGCCAATTGTAAATCATTAGCAAAGCAAAAGAGATGTCTATTTCCCAAGTTATTCATACTCTAAGTAAGTGGTACAAGAAAGGATAAAATTTGTACCAGAGCATAACATGAATTGCTAACAAAATCAAGACAAATTTGCTGTACCTCAATGGGTTAGATGATGGACAATTTCCAAGTTGGAGAAATTTGAAATATTGCATGACGTTTCTTCTTTCAAGTTAGTTTGTATGGGAGGAATTTCTTGCAAATTTAAGATGTTTATAGTTAGTTATTCTTAAAATTCCTTGTATTGAAACAACCGGGTCAAATCCCGAGTCCGCAACAAATCTTAGGTCAAATCCCAAATCCAAATCGAATTGAATAAATCCAACCAGGGCCTCAAACCACTAGCCCAATAGTATCTTCTTGAGTTATCTTAGCTCACCACAGGCTCACCCAAAAGGTCATAACTGAATATACTATTGTTAGTAACTTAATTCCTTATACACAGGCGAATTTTTTCCATATTTTTCGAGGTATGACTGGAGTGTTACATGTACCTTCCTCGTCTTTAATTTATGGCAAATCTTTTATTCTTATTTTTTTCCATGGTCACCGTATCATCACATGCTTGCAGACTTTCTTCATTTCTTCTCGAGGAAAACTGTTTTGTCACTAAGTAGATCTATAAATTCTTATCTGAAACAGGAAAGATGCAAGATCCCCTTGAGGTGTCAGGAAATGAGTTTAAAAAGATAGTCAAAATAAATTATATGGCTGCATGGTATTTGTTGAAAGCAGTCGGCAGGAGAATTCGGGATCAGAGAACAGGAGGGTCCATTGTATTCATTACCTCATTAATCGGTGCAGAGAGAGGGTTATACCCTGGAGCTGCTGCATACGGTTCGGCTTTGGCTGGAGTACAGCAGTTAGTTAGGGTAAGTGATATTTTTTATCTTTTACATTTTCTGTATTAAACTTTTTTTGTAATATATTTTTGAGCTTCAATCTTACTCCTGAAAGTTAATCTTTTTTTGTCTTCTCCGTTATACCCATGTATATGAACTTGCACCAGCTGATATGTGCGCGCTGGTGTGAGAGTAAATTTTTTTGTAGATTAATTATGTTTCCTTGATTGCTCTTTCTTCAGAGTCTTCAGATAAATTAAACAGAATCTTTTTGTTTTGGTGCTCTGATTTTAAATCATCAAACAGAAAATGGTCTATTTATAGAGCAAAGTAAATACAATTATACATCAAAATATGGACTTGTATGAGAAAGCCATTTCTTCTTATCAGCATTCCTCAATTCATTACAATTGTGTTTCTTTTTTCTTGGCTAAAATATTCAAGTGTTTACTATGCGTTGATATCTTTGCTATTGATTAATTTATGCTTTTCGCTGGATGAAGTAATAACAAACCAGACTACCAGAGCAGTGGTGTAAGAATACGAACCGTTTGACGTGGCAATCTCAAGGGACAAAATTGTGATCTCCCTAGAAACTGCATAATTCTACAGTGCACTTTGCTTATGACAGTCTTTTATATGCTAGACCACCTGTTATCTGCTGGTCAATCTAATTAATAGGCCAAGCTAGGTGGTGTGTTGACCTCAAACAATTGTAGAGTACAAACATCCCAAAACAGACCTCACGTGGTTTATCTCCATGTCTGAAAGGCACATGTTCACCTATTGCGAGTAGGTGATGGCCTCCCAAACTTAGTATCCTGACCAATATTTTTAAGCACATCTGAGGTATAATTCAAACTTAGTCTCAAAAGTATAGGAAATATCTCATGATCTCTTTTTATGGAAAAGAGACGAGGATTCTGTTGGATGTGATGGAAAATGTGAAGTGGATTTTTGAGAGTCCATTTTTACAAGTCAAAGTTATAATGCAATTTTGTAAATTAATTTTGAAAGTGGGCTCTCATTTTTTAGGAGGAAGTATGGTATTTTGAGCTATAGCAATAATATTAAATTTCTGGTTTTTAGATATCTGTCCTCAGTCCAGATATCAAAGACGTTTTGCTCAAGATTGCTTTTGGTTCATCTTGACGCTTATAGAATTAATAATACATCTTTCTTCTTTTTTTTCATTTGACTTTGAGCATCATTTCAATGAACGCTCTATTTGTTCTTGTCAGACTACCCCATGTGCATGATGTTTTGAAATAAATATTTCAGGACTTTGAGAGTTGTCCTAATTTTGATCAGTAGGGTTTGGGTTTGTTCTGGATTCTGTTATTGTAATTTCGACGAGTGATATCCCAGAAAGTCTTGGATGGAAACTTATGTGTGATGCTGGTGTAATATAGGTAGCGGATGATGAGTAGTGCCTCCTTTAGCCAACTAGTTGCAATATCTTTGACACTAGTATAATCTGACTCAATAACCAAGAGATTCATAAAGACAGTAGGTTAAATGATAAAGTTTGTTGGCAGCAGTAGCAATTAGGACATAGTCATTGCCTTACATTGTCTACTCCAAAAGGTTAAACAAAATAAAACCGTGGTCTTCATTGTGAATTAAGTTAACCCTAACAGATAATTACATTATCTAAAATGGAACTAGTACTGATAGAGCTGCTTGTGTTGCTTGCACTGTGTTGCATGAAGGTGCTCTGGTATCGTCTCTCTCTTATCTTTTTGTTCTAGTTGAATGATAAAACTCTTTGTTCCATGCTCATTAGCTTTCTAGTATTGTGATATGTTATATCCTTCCCCCCCTCCCCCCTCCCCCCTCAAAGTTGATGATTAATATTCATATATCTGATTACTATACTCAGACATCAGCAATGGAGGTTGGAAAACACCAGATCAGGGTAAATGGAATTGTGCGTGGCTTGCACATAAAAGATGAGTTTCCCTGGTCAGTTGGGAAGGAGAGGGCAGAGAAATTGGTCAATGAAAGCTGTGCCACTACAAAGGTGGCTTGATGTTAAAGATGATCTGGCCTCGACCGTCATCTATTTGATAAGTGACGGTGCACGCTTCATGACTGGGACAACCATATTTGTCGATGGAGCCCAATCTTTGGCAAGGCCTAGAATGCGATCTTTTATGTGAGTTGTATTTGTATTTTGTTAATTCGAAGTGTAAGTTACGGATGAATCATGTTGCGACAGCCCAATACTGAGGACAACGTTGTCTAATTTCTATTCAATAATAATATAGTATTGGTTTTTACCCATTTGTGAGAAAAAAGTTGAGCCAAAATTGTTGGGGTGATCTGTACTTTCAGCATGAACCTGTACCCTATTTTCCCTGTTTGGTAAAAATACATTATCAAGACAAAATTTGTAGTAGCAAACTAGCAATTGCATGATGTGAGAAGCTGATACTTTCAGCCCTAGTTTTTAATGGAAAACAGCTACCATATTGGATGTAGTCAGAACTTGGATATTAATACTTCATATTGTTTTCACTAGTGTTTAGAAGATGAATAATGTTATACTTGATAAAATATATCTGCTTTTTTAAGGGAAGGATTATTAGTTGGGTTAATGAAAAACAATTGGACATGGTTAGCATTTTTCGGAAAAAATATTACAGTAACAAGGCGAAACACAAAATAACAGTTATTAATAATTAAAATATAACTTATTTGATAGACATCCGAGGCATGTACGGGTGATTTTGCCCTCCCCAATATATCCAATCGGGTTCATTTACCAAAGGAAGGGAGCAATGCCAATGCGGACTTGTCTACCTTATAGCTTAGGCATAGGACTTAGGAGGCGGCATTTGGTCAATAATTTGAATTAAGGTTTTAGGGTGTTATGCAACTATGTGTTTGGATCGAAATAACGAAGGTAGAAATAAAATGACTCATTTTTATAAAATAAAAAATTGTGTTTGGTTGCGATTAGAATGTATTGAATTATTCTTATTTCTCATAAATTTATGAATTTTATTTTTTTGAGAGGGAGAGTATGGAATAACTCATTTAAATTAGAACAGAATGAATCATTCAATTCTTTCAATCCAAACGTAGAATTAATATTTTACATTTGTCTACCACGATGATGAAGTATGGATCATTTTCAGTCACATTTGTATAAAAAGGGAAATGAAAATACTCGTTCCCCTTCTTTTTATCCCTCCTCCTATAACTCATTTGTCCAGAAGATCAAACAATTACTATTATATAGCAAATCAAGGGGTTATGATTATGAATTAAAGAACCATAAATCATAATGATCCTCTCTTTTTTCTCTTCCTCCCTATTCTGCTTCAAGAAGCGTTAATTCTATATTAATTTTTGATATTTATACACGTATAACTCAAATATTAATCAATAAAAATTTAAGACATTAACCATATAATACATGTACTCTTGTGCCCATATGTTACGTCTCTCAGAGGTGGCCCCTACTTATTAATAAAACTAAGGAGTATAGATTATTAGTCATTGTATATTTGTATCCCTATCAACCTACGTGGGCCTAGGGAAGAATTAAGCAAAAGAGGGTTTGAATCTCCAATAGCCTATCAATCAATCCGACGTAACAGCTTACTAAACCACAAAAAGACAAAATAGGAATCAAACGCTAAAATATGTGGCGGCGCTGACCCTCCCGCTTCAAACTTCCGATACACGTGTTTCCTTTAGGCTTTGGCGTTCTTGTTTAGTTCAATTTTTAAAACCCCCCACGTTCTTCTTTCTTATACACGCCCTCACATCAAGACTTTATTACCCCGAACTAAGTACAAACAAGGTGCGGTTAATAGGGGGATTAGCATGAAATGAAGTGAATTTTATAATAAATTCAGTGGCAGAATTAGAATTTTTTTAAAAGAGGGTCAAAATATATTAATAAAAAAAATTATTTATTAACGTTTAGAATATTTCTTTCGATTGTACGATTTAAAAAAGATAACTGTATCTTACGACTCTGTATAGTTTGAAAACGTCTCAAAATTTTTGTCAATATCAAAATTTATGTAGAAATATTATTTTTTTATTTTATGTAGAAATACGTGAGAGAGATTCATATAAAAATATTATTTTTATATAAAAATATCAATTTTCTATATAGAACAAAAAAATTAATCTAGAAAGAAATCAACAAAGGAGAGTCTCTGAAGTAAATTAATGATGTTTAAAAATATAAAATATTTATAGAAAATAATTTGGTAAATAAAGAAATTGATTTTTGTGATCATTCTTCAACCTCAAGCAGCGACCTAGATTTGATTGTGTTTTAAGTTCTTTCATTTGAATTTTATTGTAAAATAAAATTTATTTTATTTTTTAATTTATAGAGTGCATGTAGAAAATTTTGGACTGCTATTATAAACTACTATTATTATACATATATATGTGTGTGCATATATATATATATATATATGCTATTGACTATTAATATATGTATTAATATATAGCATGTGCAGAATTTTGGTGGGGGGTCATATGACCCCCCTCGCCCCCCCTTGGTTCCGCCCATGAATAAATTTATTTTATTTTTAATACAGTATAAATTATTTTTTAATCTGTGTGTCAACACTATATTCGACATAAAATTTATTTTATGCTAATCAGATTCTCGGTTATATGTTCTTAAAAATACAATACAAGAATCCCATTATATGTTTTGAAAATTTTCTATAAGTTTAGAATTATAACGTATATTAATATATAAAATTTTAAATTTGATTCATTACATCACATATATCGTTAAAATATTATTTAACAATAGTTATCCGCATAATTAATAACAACAAAATTTGATACATAAAAATGATAAGATATATTATTTTCCTTATAAACAATATGCATTTAAAATATGTTAAAACTTTCATTTTGGCAATTCAATTTTAAGTTTAGAAATAAAATTAAAAAATATATTTACAATTTTACAGAATTAAATTTTAGTTTTTTAATTGTGCTCACATCAAAGACTATCACCCCATACTAATCACAAACAATGTGCGATTAACACCGATTAAGTTCTGTACGTCTTTTTCCTTTTTACCTTTTTGGTTAGGGAGCGGTTAAGTGCACCAACGAGCTCGATCTACCTCAGGTGCTATTAGATAATTTGTTTATTTATTTATCCAGTGAGAGTCTTAATTCAAAAAGATGGCATAAATATTATTAATTATATTGATTCAAAATTATTGTTAAATATTTAAAGCAAATTTTTTTTAAGATTTTTTTTATTTTTACAAATGTATTTCTCTAACATTTGCTAAAAATATAATGTCATGATTGTACCCAATCTATCTAGAGTACACGTAATAGCATGTTAAGAATTTTATTTTATTTATAGTTTAAAATTAAAAATATATCTTAAATTTTAAAACATACTAATATATATACATATATTTATATATGGGGAATATGGAGGTGCACAGTCATGTAACTTTTAAAGTTGCACGGTCTACGATCGTAGAGTAGTCACTCCACGATTTGTGAATTCACTCTACTATCGTGGACTACTCTACGATAGTAGAGTGAATTCACGCTACTATCTGTGAACTACTCTACGATCGTGGAGTGAAATCACTCTACGATCGTAGACCGTATAATTTTAAAAATTACACAACTGTGTACCTCCATTTTTATATATATATATGTGTGTGTGTGTGTGTGTAACTTTGAAACTAAGAGGGTAATTTTTTTGTCTCTTAACGAATGACAAACAAATATTTTTGTAATGCAATAACCTAATTATTTTTTCAAGTAGGTCCCTACTACATGACATCGATATATATATATATATATATATATATATATATATATATATATATATATAATATATATATATATATATCACATTCAATGTTCCAAATTTTCATCCCGTATCATTTAAGTGGAACCACTATTTTGAATATAAATTTAAGGGCCATAATGAAATAAATGATACGCTCCTCTAATATTGCTTTCTTTAATTATGCGAAAATTAATACTAGTACAACTTTCATTTTCATGAACGAGAGAGTATAATATTCAACAACAACAACAACAATAATAATAATAATAATAATAGAAAGGAATTTCAGATTAGCTACTTTTATATACTAATTCGAACTATTTTCAATTATGGTAAAAATGTTTATAATAATAATACTAAAAAAGGGAGCAGTGCTCCCCAGTGCATTTTTTAATTTTTTGGCCTGATCATATATATATATATATATATATATATATATATATATATATATATATATATATATATATATATATATATATATATATATATATATATATATAACTAGTACGTAATGGATTATTAAGGGGACTAAGCCTAATTCATTTAAAATGCGAGACCCAGGTTTCCCATGCATGTAAGGAGAAAAATGAATATTTCATTCTGATCCAAGTATATAAAATGACCAAACCGTGCATTTGTTTTGTCACGTTTTTAGTCTAAAAGCAATAATACTTGATAATAAAGTGTCCATCCTTTTCAGCTTTAATTTGTATCTTCTCACCATTTCTTAATTAATTAAACACTAGTCTTAAGTTTAATCATCAAGTGTGACACCATTTTTCCACCACCTAAATTTCATGCTTACAAGTCAAGTCTATTCATACAACTTATTTCTTAATTTACCCTAAAAAAATATTTCATATTTGAATTCATTAATAGTGACCACTACAACTTTTTTCCCGTCAAGCCGCCTTAGTTTCTCCAATATTAGACCACCACTTATTTACATATATATATATATATATATATATATATATATATATATATATATATATATATATACACACACTATATACTTGGAACATTTCTTCTTTCTTCTTTCTTTCTTTCTTTCTTCATTTTATTCTTTTGTGGAACCCTAAGTTATTCTTAATGGAGGGTACTTATCCGATGCTCTTTCTTGGTTCATCAACTGTGCCGCCTTATGGTTCTAACAACAACAATAATAATATTGGTACTAATTTTTACAACAACCCTAATGGATTCTCGGGAGTATCAAACTCGATGGAGATTCGTGCGTCGACATCAGGAAGTAAAGAGGTTGTTAATAACTCCAACGGTAGTGGAAGCTTCTTGTCGGCTGAAAATCACGAGGGGAAACTTGCAGGTAAGAAGAAGGGTGATCAGAAGAAGATTAAGAAACCACGCTTTGCTTTCCAAACAAGGAGCCAGGTTGATATTCTTGATGATGGATATCGATGGAGAAAATATGGTCAAAAGGCTGTTAAGAACAACAAATTTCCGAGGTTAGTACAATTGATTTGAACATCCTAGCTGTTTTTTACTGTTTAAGATGTTTTCAATTAAATGGGAAAGGTTATCTTGATATGTTCTCATTAGATTTGATCTTTTACGAGAATATTATAGTAGGCACGAGTTAGTTAATTAAGACCCCACCAAATTATAATTTTCTTCTCCACTTTGTTGAAAAGTAAATTGGAGACCATTAGATACAGAATCAGAATAGAGAGTAAGGTGCATGTATTGTAACGGTTCCTTTTCCAGATTGATTTGATGACCACAAATGCGAGTTTGCCTAACTATATCTATATCTACCTATTATATATATTAGTGCCAGGGTATATATATGCATGGGAATCTATGAATATACATCAATGAGTATTTTGCATGGGTGGATCTGTTTATGTATATATATTTCATGATGCATACATCTAGATCTATCAGTACAATGTCTTTGTTTTAGGGTTAATTTGCTTCTACTTCTATAGTTTAAGTGAGACAGTGAGATATATATATATATATATATATATATATATATATATATATATATTTGAGTGTCTATCAAAAAATATGATTTATTTTAGTACTTATTTAATTTCTCTGACAAGTATATAATGACTGAGATTTTCATTAATTCACACAAATTGATCCACTGGTTTAATTAATTAATTTTTATTTATTATTGTAAAATTTGAATAGAGTATCGATCATGCATTTTTCTAAACAAAATAGTTCCTGCGCTCATTATATATATATATATATATATATATATATATATATATATATATATATATATATGACATTGCAAGCAAGAAAATATATCTACAAAGTCATTAATTAGTATGTCTCTTTGATCTTTTAAAACCAATGAAATTCAAAATGCTCAAGAAAAGATATTTGCAGCTTTCTACACATAACCTTCAGAACTTATCGATATATTGGGGTGTAATTGTCTACCTCTTCAAGCTCGCCTCATTTAAACAAACAAGCTTAATACTTACATATATAAGTGTAGTCGAGCTAACTGGAGCAGTGGAGCTAGCTAGCCAAACTTGTTATGCTAGTGAAGTCGAAAATATGTTCATCAACTTGAGCTTGTATAATTATCTTACACATGCCAATTTAATTTGATACCTAGCTTCTAGAGTACAAATGGATTTATGTCAACACATATATAGAAGTACAATAAGTATATGCAAGACTGCAAGTAATGTAACTAGTTGCATATTTTCATATATATAGATGCATTAATGTGAAGAGATAATCCTGAAACATCCAGACTTAAAATTAGGGGGTTTCTATCATAAATTTATAAATATTTTCAGTCCAACCACTGTATGTGTGTGTGTGTGTGTGTGTGTGTATATATATATATATATATATATATATATATATATATATATGTATAGTTAGATAGATAGAAATGCATGTAACATGTATGGGTAAGTATAACCATGCATGTAGAGAAAGGAAAACTGATCGAAATATGAATATTATGGTGTAAAATAACTGAAATATATATATGAATATCAAATTGTGTATATAAAATTAATTAAATGAAATTTTTGACTGAATTAAATCAATTAATGTTTATGCAGAAGCTACTACAAGTGTACTTATCAAGGGTGCAATGTGAAGAAACAAGTCCAACGTCTATCAAAGGATGAGGGAGTTGTGGTGACTACTTATGAAGGGATGCACACACATTCCATAGAGAAGCCATCTGACAATTTCGAACAAATCTTAAGTGAGATGAAGATTTGCCCTCCTCCCTATAATTAATTAATTGCTTAACCTCCTTATTTTTATGGATCATAAACTAGCTTAGCTAGGTCGGTCTACGTACTTTTTGTAAAGGATTTATGTTATTTAATCAGAATTTAATTATTTGTTTAATTATGTTTTCATATATATATATATATATATATATATATATATATATATATATATATATATATATATATAACCATTTTGTAATTAATATATATAGCAAATTGGGGTTATTTGTTTTGGTCATTTTCAATATCCTGTTATTGTTTGAATAATATATGCATGATTCCTGAGTATATATTTAGAGTACTCTTTGAACATAAGTACGTTTAAACCTAACTGATATATATATATATATATATATATATATATATATATATATATATATATATATATATATATATATATATTTTAACTATTGCACTATATAAATATTTTTGTATCGGATAGTACATGATTTAGGCTCAAGATGGCCCTGTAAGGAAAGGTTGCAATGTGATACAAAAATAAGTATAACTTGACTTCGGCTCAGTGCTCACGTATAAGTACTTGACTTAATTCAGCTAGCTAGTCAGTCAATGACAATGAACAACATCTCAAGTCTTAAAGCGCCAAAGTTTTTAATTAAGGCTTAAGTAGGTAATTAACTGATAATTAATGTACGTAAATTTGTATTGAGTTTCAAGTTAAAACAAATTCAATCACTCATAAACTCTAGCTTGACTGCTTCAGCTTGTTACTATATATATATATATATATATATAGAGAGAGAGAGAGAGGGGCGGATCTAGTTTTATAATTTAGTGGGGTCAAAATCGAAAAAAAAACTTTTGAGAATAAAAATTTAATAACACAGTCATTCATTCATCTCCCATTTGATTACGGAGTTCATTGTTCACGATATTCATGACTAAAAATGTTCTTTCAACAATTGCAGTAGCAAGGAGCAAAAGTAGAGCTAACTTTAGCAACAAATAGACTTGAGAATACACATCATCCTTTCTTTTTTTAATTTATTCATATCAATTAAAATGTAATCATATCAAAATAAAAGTAAATTCATATCAATTTTAAACTTGAAAATACCTCAACTTAATATCAAAATTGATTCTCTATTAATTTGGAACAAAGATACTAAATTACTCCATCAAGCATTAGAGAAGGAAAAAAAATCTAAATTTATTTATATACTCTCTGCGTTAAATTTGTATAAAGAAAAAAAATATTTACACAGAGACAGTGAATGAATTTTTTTTTAAATAGAAATAATAAGTAAATAGTAAAAGAAATTGACACGATAGAAATAAATGTTAAAGATAAAATGTGTATAAAAATCAAAGAGATAAACTGAATAAAAATTTTAAAATTAAATATAACAAAATTTTAGAGAGGAAATTAATTTAGGGGATGCTAAGTTGAATAAAATATTTATTGTTGTTAAATGTTGGGAAAAAAATACAGAAATCAAATAAATTGTAATTGTTAAAAAGAGAACAAATTTTTTTAAAGAAAAAATATAAAAGAGTACAATTGTTTATTAGTTATACACAAGAGAAAAAATAAGACTAAATAATTTTACGAAAATATATAATTAATATTTGATATTTTAATATAACATAATAAAATTATACAACATACACCCGTGACCCTTAAAAATTCAGTGGGGGCAGGTGACCCCCCTGCCCCTAGCTTGGAACCGCCCCTGTATATATATATATATATATATATATATATATATATATATATATATATATATATATATGGAGAGGATCAAGAGTAGAACTCTTAAGTAATAGAACTCCCTTAAATAATAGAATTGTATCAAAACGACGTAGTTTTGATATATATATACGGTCAGGATCAAGAGAATTCTCCTTAAATAACATTCCTCCTTAAATAGCATTCTTTTATTAAAACTACGTCGTTTTGGAGGGACGCGGTGGCATTTTTGTAAATACGCGGTGGCATTATATTTACAAAAATATCACCGCGTCCCTCCAAAACGACGTCGTTTTAATAAAAGAATTCTATTTAAGGAAGAATGTTATTTAAGGAGAATGCTCTTGATCCTTACCGTATATATATATATATGTATATATATATATATATATATATATATATATATATATATATATATATATATATATATGATCAGATCGAATGTTTCGGGAACCTAGCTAGGCCACGCAATTAAACTAATTTAAAGGAAGAATTTTAACTTTATTAAAAACTTTGCTCAAACTCAAACTCGATCGTCTATAAAATCCCAAGGTGGACTAGCTCATTGGACTCATTCAATTTCTAAAGCTGAGGATATACCTAGTTAAATCTTAGCTATTAGCTTAGGGGTATCCCAGCTAATTTGGACACTAACATAATATCATTGGTGGGTTAAATTAGAACAAATCATAATTTGATCCGATACGATACAAGTGTGATAATAAATAAACGATCTTATTCACCATGTAATACATGGATCATTATTTGCCTCGTGATCTACTTGATCCAACAATCCGAATTATGATTCAAATTGATTTATTTATTTTTTGTAATTAAATTAAATTATGAAAGAATTACTTGTATCTTTTTAAAACTTTTTACTTTCTCACTCTAATTTTAACATATGAGATTTATCTTTTTTCAACGTAAATGTTAATCATGTTAATTATGAACTGGAGTTTTGATCCAATAAATTATACTGAATTATATCCAATATTTGAGTATTGAGCTCATGTTACAGGAGAGAGTTTCTAGTTATTATAAAAGTATTGTTTGGTGTGTGAATTATATATGTATATATAGAGTGTTTGAGGCTAATAGCCTGATAGACAAGCAGAATTAGTGAAGGCGAGTATTTTTAATTTTAAATCTAGCATTAAAGAAACTGCCCCTGACAATAAAATCTAAGACTCATCAAACATTTGAGTTTTGTAAAACTTAAGAGGTTGGGTGATAGTCGTGGAAGTGTGAATCTCGAGTCTCATCTTCATAATGAAAAATGAGACGTAATGCCCTTTAAAAAAAAAACAAAAACTAGTGGAAGTGGGAGATAATATGTGGGATTTGTCCACCGGCGGACCGGCCCTACAATAATAAGTTGCTCCTAAAAGTTACTGCTACCATATATCTGCCTGCCGACAAACGAACCATTTTGGTAAAATAATTTTGAAAAAGGTTGAATCACATTTTTGTTTTGATTGTTTGATTATTATCACAAGTCACAAATAGGTGAAACACGTGCAAGTGGATAGACAGATAGATGTTCCTACTTCTTCTTACTCTTTGTATTATTATTATTATTATTATTATTATTATTATTCAATTCTTTCTTTCTTTCATAGTCAATGTTAAATTTTAAAGCATAGAGTCAAATACTCCTCCGTACGTACACGGAGGGATTTCATCCAAAAACACCAAACTACGAGTGTCCTAAAATAGGTAAATAGTAGTTCTATATTGAATATTAGACACTTGGGGAAAATAATTTATATACAATCAACTACTAGATTATCAATGAAAACCTTCATCCAGATAACAACTCTTCAATCTTTCTATATTACAAGGCAAGTTTATTAAGAACCTAATGAAATTACATGCAAAAAAACAAAAGAAATATTTATTTTGAAACTGCCACCTTCATCCAGATAAGAATACCACAAATCTTGCTACATTATTAGCAAGTATACATATATATTGTACGCCACTCCACGCCTAGTTCTTCTCTTCTTTGGTAACATCTTTCCGTGGCAGTTCCTTGGGTTTTGCCTTGTCCATTTCCCTACAGAAATCCAACACAGATTTAAATTCATGCCCACAAATCATCCTTATAAATCCGAGTATAAATTAAAGATGCAGGCATTTTCACGAGAACTAAGGGATGAGAAACTCAATCCTCAGTTACAAGAATTCCCAGTTTGGCGGGGGTTTAATGAACATTGTCTTCCCGAGTGGCCACTTCTTTCTTCTTCCAAACAGTGCTTTAAAAATCCCAGCCAAGGTTAGGCGGTACTCTACCGCCTCGATTTGACTAGACGCCTAGGCAGAATCAAACATCTACTTTGAAGCTCCACTATAACTTAAATGAATTTGTTAAGCATTAAAATATATTTTTTCAGTAATGTTTTATGTAAAATTTTAAAAAATTAGATCTATTATATGTTTTCTTTATAGTATAACAAATTTGTACAATAGAAAAATAAATAAATGAGAGCGCCAAAGAAAACGCTTAATCCACCTAGGAAAACACCCAGGCGCTAGGCGCCATCTCCGTCGCCTAGATCCGCCTAACGATTTTTAAAACACTGCTTCCAAAGTAAAACACTATCACATATCAGAAGTCATACCCATTTGAGTTCATTTTTAGAGTCGGTTGCCGACCACGACACTCGTAGAGGCATGATAAGTTGTGGACAGGTGTATCAAGTTGACTTTAGAAGTCTAATACCTCTAAACTAATATACGACGACACGACTAAATCATGAACAAGTTGTGAGACAGGTGTATCAAGTTGACTTTAGAAGTCTAATGCCACTAAACTAATATACGACGACGACTAAATCATGAACATTTATCACGGACAGTAGCTTTGCCACAAGTACAGTCACGAATGATTACTACCTCCCTTTTATCCACCTATATTTTATTAGTTTTATCTGTAGAGAAAGACAACTGCTATTCCCACATCAAACTAGAAGTTACATACGCATATAGCTAGACAAAAAATGGTTAAATTCAGTTTCCATAAAGACGCTAGGTATGTCAAAATAAAAGATAAAACCTTAACTGAGAATATTGTTACTTACAGCCTCTATAGACGTTAACTAATACAGACAGAATCTGAGGTTTGAGGATTTAGGACGCAGTCATCTACATGTTTATAATACAAAAAATTTCTTTCTATGAAAAACAACGTCAATGAAGATGTGTAGGTGCACTATTCTGTGGTGGGGATTAAAACTGCATGCTCACAAATATTTAAGACACTGTTTGCCACGGATTAAATTATAAATACAAACACTTTCAAAAAGCTTAGACAAAGCAAGATTGTATTTCTGTTTCAGGGTAAGCAAGATTTTCATGGTTTTGACAATTAGGCTTCGGAGGCCTCTTTTTTTCCTAGCAACTAAATCTTCCAGGTTTTTCATTTACTCACTCTGGAAAACTGTTTTAAATCTTAGGATTATGAACTATTTCAAAATCTCAGGTTTTCGATGCATTCCCTGAACTTCCTATCCTAGAAGGTAGATAACTCGATACAGACAGCTTGAAACCATAGTTGTTAAGGTGCTAAGTCGAGACAAGTCGGTGGCCAACCGCTTAGTCGACTAGGCGCCCGACTAGTCATCTATAAAGCGATAAATTGTTTATAATATGCATAATATATATATATATATATATATATTATTATTTCAATTCACAGGTACACTAAACAAAAAATATTACTTACAAATAAATATATACAATTAATAATACATTACAATTCATAGATTCTAACATATTTTAAAACAAAAATACCAAGTAGATGCATAGACAAATTTAACTTCAATAGTAAAGTAAAAACTTACGAATTAAATTACTTATAAAAAAAAATTTAGACAATAGGAAGTTGGTATAAAAAAATAACTAGTTTTCATACAGAAACTAAATTTAAGCACCAAATACATTTGGAAAGTTAAAGTTGGGCTTGAGCTTATTATGTTTTTTCAGACAAGGCCCAACTAAACTCTACCAAATAAAAATACCAGCCCAATAGTGGTCATAACAAGAGACGAAGATGTTTTACGATTTCAATCTGAAATCAAACAACGGCTGTACCAAGGAGAGAAGGAAGGAGACAACAGCCCGCATGGAGGAGGATGAGGAGGAAAGGAGAAGAAGAAGAAGAAGAGAACTTTAAAGTGTCATCAATGGCGTAAGAAACATAGAAATCCAGATTTGTGGTCAAGTAAACCCTAATATCTTCATCTCCATCTAATTATTTCCTCCCTTTATCGTCCGACTTGAAAGGAATTCGTCCAAGACGTCGCCTAGGTGACCCAAGGCGATGACTTAGTGGCTGAAGCGCTCGCTTTTGAGTCTTTCACCAAGTCGTGCCCTCGCCTCGACCCTGCCAAACGCTTGGACGCCTAGTCGTCGAGTAGATAACCCTGCTTGAAACCCATATTTTTATCCCATAGATTGTAAGAAAAATAAACGAGAACGATGAGAGCTTGTGGATGAAATTATAACTTTAAGTGGAGAAACAGTTTTTTACCAATAAAGATACCATGAACTAAATTCAACTGATAAGATCGAAATTCTTAGCCTTCACACTTCACAGCCCCATGTCCTTTCCATGAGCAAACTTACTCATTCATCCATTTTCTTCCTATTTCGCTAATAATACCATTTTCATTCCACAAAAAGAGTCTTATTTGCAAATGTTAAGGCTAGATTTTGTTCCATATTTATCCCTAATATAATAATTATAGCTAAATAATGGAGACAAAATAATGAAAATGTGATTTTAAACATGAGAACTTGG
Organism: Panax notoginseng; assembly: GCA_016801055.1. Taxonomy (NCBI): domain Eukaryota; kingdom Viridiplantae; phylum Streptophyta; class Magnoliopsida; order Apiales; family Araliaceae; genus Panax; species Panax notoginseng. Next base: position 258,656,898 of record CM029012.1, read on the forward strand.
TGTCGGTGTATACTACCATCAGTGACTCTTTTAGTGATGCAAAAAATTGGAAATGTGGCTCTTTTCTAGAACAAAGGGAGTATTGTTTTCTAGATAGATAATGTGGATTTGCAGAACCTGGAATAAGATATCTACATTCAACCCAGAACCAATGACGTTGACCTTCTCTTACGAATTTGTGTTTAAAAACCAGTTGAAGAACTCAAAGCATTTTAAGTTGACAACACAAACTGAGTAGTCATCATAGCTTAAGAACAGGGGCGGAGCCACACTTGGGCGAGTGTAAGCTCCAACCCCCAGTGATCTTTTTTAGGTATATGACATATTGGTAATATTATGCATTCTGGGGACTAACGACTAAAACTTTTCAAGTAATGTACTGCTACTTCATTACAATATACACTCTTGAGATTATGTTCAGAGGAAAAAACCCCTTTTCACTATTTACTACCCATTTCACTTTGACATTAGAAAATACAAACACAAAACAAGTTATCCACCATTCCATCATATTCAATTCGGATTTTATAATCAAAACTTGGAATACCATGACAAATTAGAAAGTATGATAGTCTACATTCTTATATCTTAAGAAATTTCAATTATTCTAATACAGTAAAACTCCTATTTAAGAATACTCTATATAAGAATAACTTCTACAATATTATAAAAAAATTTGGTCCCAATTTGGGTCAGTTATAAATAAGAATAACCTCTAAATTGTAATATGTTATATATTTTTTAAGTCCGGTATTAAAAAACTATACCTCTATATAGTAATAATTTCATATATATATATATATATAAATATATATATATATATATATGAGAGAGAGACAATATTAATTTTTTAAAGACTATATTTTCTATAAAAGACTACATTTCCTATAAAAGACTACATTTTCCTATAAAAGACTACATTTTCCTATAAAAAATTATATTTCCTATAAAAGACCACATTTTCCTATAAAAGACCGCATTTTCCTATAAAAGACTACATTTTCCTAATTTGAAAATCTAAATAATTTATGTTTTCTTTAATTTTTGTTATAAAATCTATATTTTTGTTAAAGTGGATATTTTTGGGTGTTTGAAAAATATTTTGTACCAATACCTCTATTTAGTAATAACCTCTCAATTAGAATACAAATAGTTTGGCCCTAAGTCTATTCCTAAATAGAGATTTTACTGTAATTATTGGTTTAACTTGAATTAAAAACTCATTACAATATTTATTCATCTTGTTAATTAAGTAGTTGTTAACTTGTTACTAGCTTTTGTTTTGTTTAATTGAGGTTTTCCATTCTTTGGGACTTAAATTGTTTATTTGCTAGTAAAATTGGTATTAAGCCTACCTAGTTGGAGCTGCAAACGTTGAAAGATGAAAGATCAGCTATAAATTTTATTAAGACGTCATTGCATAATAAGATAGGAGATGGGTAGATAAATTCTTGTATGTCACGTACATAGAGACATCTTTATACTATTGACAATGAACTTATTTTGAAACTGTTCTAGTAAATCACTGCAAAAATAATGAAATCATGAAGAGGATCATTGTAAATCACTGCAAAAATAATGATTGATATTAACATATTTAATGTTTTTAATTTTATTATTGTTCTTATAATTATTTGTATTAAGCCCCACTGAGAAGAAGTCCTGCGTCCGCCACTGCCTAAGAACAGACCTAATGAAACCATTTTATCTTCATAACTGAACTCCAATAGTAATCCGCCCGTTACAACGTAGAGATGCATTTTTATTTGCTCATTCCAAAAATAGAGATACATTTCCTTTTGAAATATAGATTAACATAAACTTCTTAACATAACATTACCTTTGTTCACCACAAATACAATTCTAATTCTAGCTAGTAGTAGTGTATGCTATTACTTTGTTCCTAGTTGATTGGTACTATACGCCACCACAACCACAATTCTAATTCTAGCTAATATTACAGAAAAGTTTGGAAAACTATTTTTTTTTCCCCCTAAAATTACAATCGTTTTACAAATGTAAGCATTGATCACGATTTCCAACCAAAACACCCAAATAGTAAAGAAGTAGATACAGCTTAAAAATGAACAATAAAAAAATCGAGTTATAAATATCTAGTGATAGAGAGAAGGCATACTTAGCGGCGGCAAAGGCAGATTCTTCTTCGAGCCAGTGGCGAATCTGACGAACGTTACGCTTGAAGATGTTGGCGGATTGTTTACTTCTCATTCCGGCCACTGTCAGTATCAAGTCCGTCATTGCCATTTTGACGCGTCAAAACCCCTTTACTTCAATCCAAACTTGTTCAAAATTAATCGACTGAATACAATTTGACCCGTTGCTTCTTTATTTGGGCTTGGCTTCAGCTCGTCTAATTTTGGGTTCAAAACTAAATTCATTGGCTTGGGCTAGACTCTAGTGTCTTTGTTACCTTAGAAATACTTATTAGTTATTAAATTTAGTATTTTTTATAATTTAAATTAGTTTTGAAAAGTTAAAATATATTTTTAATTTTAAAACTGAGAAAGTATTTTCTTGATATCTCTAGCTCTGTGCTCTATCATGACATTGAGAAATTGATGATAAGTATTCAATTTCAATAGTAGCTGACCAAAAAATATATATATATATCATCCGCTATTAATAGCAACGGACGCTAATCAGAATAAAAGTTTAGCTTTATTAACTATATTTTAGATTAAATAACTAGGGTTTAGGGTTTATTAACTAGAACTAAGAGTTTATTAATTAGGGTTTAGGATTTATTAACCAAAATTTAGTATTAATAAACCTTAAATTCTAGTTAAAAATGAGTTAATAAACTCTAAACCCTAGTTAATAAAATTAAATTATTATTTTGATTAGCATCCGCTTCTATTAATAATTAATTTTAATATTTTAAAATAAAATATTTTTTAAAAAAGATTAAAAAAATTTAGTTTTAAGAAAAAAACTAATTGGTGTCGGGTTAAAATGGGTCGAGTTGAGATCAAATTGGGTAAAAGAAACAAAATTGACAAAAAATGCCACTTTAAGGACCTAATTGAAGAAAAACTAAACTTTAAGGACGACTTTAAAAGTGGATGACAACTTAGAGGATCAAAAGTGTTATTTAACCTTATTATAATGCTAGTTTTGGTATTTTAGTATTTTAGATAAGTCTTTAATAAAATTTCCTACCAAATCTTTCCAAATTTATTGGGAGGAAGTATTTAAAAATTCTTTCTCTTTTCCTTTCTCCCCTAAAAAAACTCGCAACAAAGAGACTTTTAATTTCTTTCATAAATTTCTCTCAATTTTTATTATTTTTTCTCTCCATAATAAAATTCATAAACACAGCGTTAGTAATTGAACATTGTGGAACTTGTGTAATTTGGACTTGAACTAAGTATTGACTTTGCTCTGTGTGTTTTGTAATGACTTAGAACTACGCAACAAATTAAATGTTACTGCTATGTGTAAATTATACTCTCTCTGTTGCAGGATAAAAATTTTGGTAGACTATCACGCATATTAAAAAAATAAATAAAATGACATAATTATTTATAATAATGTCATTAAATATGGAGAGAGAATTAGAATAAGAAAATTATGAGATATTTAATGCTACGGATATAATAGGAAAATATGTGTAAAAGTTTGGTTATTAAAGGAAAATAAATATTTAACATGGGACTATCCAAAATAGTACTCCCTCGGTTCCATATTAAGTGTCGTTATTACATAAACCACACATATTAAGGATATCATTACTTTGTACTCCCTCCGTTCCTAAAAGATTGTAGTTTTAGAAGAAAAAATTTGTTTCAAAAAGTTTGTCGTTTATAACTTTCGAGGAGAATAAATTATTAACTTTCGAGGAGAATAAATTATTTACTTTCCTATATTATCCCTACCTTCTCTCATTGTCCCAAGAAATTCTCTCCCTTGTATTAATAGTTTTCAATTTCCCATAAAGGGATAGTGATGGAATTTCAAATAAATTTTACTTGGTAAATGATACTTTCTTAATTCATGTGCCAAAACCTTAAACGACAATCTTTTAGGAACAGAGGGAGTAATTAATATAGGTCCCAATTTTTATATTTACCCCTTATGTGTTGGTAGTATCTCTTCTCCAATTAAGATGCAAATTAACGTGTATCTTTCCTTAAATAAAAGAGAGATAATAGAATGGAGTAAGTAGTGTTCTTATAGGAATAAATTTTTTTGAAAAGTGGAGAGGAATTAGGTGCAATGTTTTTATGGAAATAAATTTACTTGGAAAGTGTTGCACTTGAAATAGAGATATTTAGGGGTAAATTAGGAAAATATGAGAAAATTTCTCTTAAAAATATGCAAACGACACTTAATTAGGAATCAATTTTTTTTCTCTAAAACGACACTTAATATGGAACTGATGGAATAATAAAGACTTTTATCATAGGATGGACGGAGTAGTAAACAAAAATTTACATTTGTTGTTACATGAGGGGTGTAAATGAATCGAGTCGAGTCGAATATTGAGTTGTTCAAATTTGTTCAGAAAATTTATCGAGTTTGAATTAGATTTGATTGAGATTTATTTAGTTACTGAGTCGAGAACGATCTCGAATCAAGTCCGAACAGTTTGAACTATTTGAGCAAATATGATATGAGTATCAATAGAAAATTATACTTTGAAAAGACTTGAGTAATTATCGAACTTTAAAATTTGCTTATATTTAAATTGTTTATATTTCAATTCGAGGTCGAAACGAACTTTTAATCGAGCGAGTACGAATAAAGCCCGAACCGTTCAGTTCATTTTATAGCCTTATACGTGAATAATCAGGTCAAATATAAATTTCACAGAATATTAGAAGAATTCACAAGTAATTACTCGAAATCTGGCCATTAAAAACTTGAAATATATAGCTAGCTAGCTTCAAGATTTTTCTTAATATATCTTTGCTAATTGGGTTTCAGCTAACCTTGGGACTAACCAAAATGTATTCTAGAAAAAATAAAAATAAAAATAAAAATAAAAATAAAAATAAAAATGCAGTATATACTAGCTTGTATCCCCACAAAAACAACCCTAGTCACTTCAAAAGCAAATTAAAGGCTAGAATCATGCAAGGACTCACGACTGTACAAGTAGATTTATATATATATATATATATATATATATATATAATATATATTCTGATTCCAATTAAATACTAATATACTTAATAAATAAAACAGTGAATCAACTGTAAGAGATACTTCAAATTAATCTCTTGACCGACCGAAAGTAAATTAGGAATAATAGCATAAGTATATATTAGGACATGAATCTCTCACATGGAATATATCGATCCTTTAATTTGGAATTGGAAACTTGCAAACTAAAATTAAGAAGAAATTAACCTTTGTTTATCTATCTAACTAACCACTCCGTATATAAGGCGTTGTCTAATTAGTGGTAGCGAACGTTATGATAAGTTAACTCAGTCGTCAAAAATAAAGGGGATAATTAAATATGGCTATATATATATATATAACTTTGCTCACTCTTGAAACTTTAAAGTTTTAGTTTAAAACATGAACAAACTAGCTATTTCCGACTAAATTAGGTCTTTAATTGGTTCAATTCATATCATTGTGTAATTAATTTTGTATTATTAAAGTGGGACTTTTTTTTCCTATTGTACATACGTGATACTTTAATTCTTAATTTGTTTCTTTATTGTTATATTTGAATTAATTATTACCAATAGGGCGTTAGGATGTCATTTACCGGAGAATTCTTCATTTAATTCACTTTTCACTTTAAAAGTATTAGTTCAAAAAC
>CM029012.1:259272004-259358191 GCA_016801055.1 Panax notoginseng
GGGTCAGAGCGTCTTACGTGATTGGGACTGCGGAGAAGATCTTGGCGTTAACATTGGCTCGAGAAGTTGGGGGTAAGCAGCACCCGATTTATTATGTAAGCCATGTCCTTCGGGATGTTGAAACAAGGTACCCAAACATTGAAAAGTTTGCTTTTGCTTTAATAACTGCTAGTCGAAAGCTTAGGAAATACTTCCAGGGTAGGTTGGTAATAGTCTACACAGATCAGCCTTTGAAGAAAATTATGGGCAAACCTGAGGTATCGGAGAGATTAGCTGTATGGACGATGGAGTTATCTCAATTCTTTGTTGAATATCATCCCCGAACCGCCATCAAGGGGCAGGCCTTGGCAGATTTTGTGGTCGAGTGTTCGTTTTCTGAAGCTGATGAAGTTTGTGGCAGAAACCGAAGGGTCTGACAGCATAGTCCTCAGTTCTTCAGCAGAAGCAGAGTTCGTGGACGCTGTATGCAGATGGGTCCTCTACCACGGACGTCAGCGGAGCAGGATTATTCTGACCAGTCCCGAGGGATTCAAGGTGCAACAGGCCATCAAATTTCAGTTTAAAGCGACGAACAATGAGGCGGAGTAGGAGGCAGTGTGGCGGGATTGCGACTAGCTAAGAGTCTCGAAGTGCAAAGAATAGTTATCTTCACGACTCTCTGTTAGTCGTTAAACAAGTCTCACAGGAGAATACGAAGCCCGATTGTTTATAGAATGATCAAGTATTTGGCGGAATTGAAAGAACTGCTTCACAACATTTCCAGTTCTCGAATTTCAGGGTCGAACGTAACGATAATTCATTGCCGATGCACTCTCTCACAAATTAGCCACTACGGATGTTAACGTGTTTTGATGGGTCGGTTTACTTGGAAATTTTGCAACATCCTAGTGTTCATCATGAATCGGTAATGTGCGTTGACCGAACCAACTGCTGGTTGACCCCATATCTGGAATATCTGGCAGATGGCGTTTTACCCTCGAATCAGATGCTGGCCAGGAAAATCAAGTACAAGAGTGCTAATTTCTTCTGATAGATGGGGATCTGTTTCGAAGGGCCTTCTCGTCTCCACTGTTAAAAAGTTTGACTCCGTCCGAAGCTGAATATGCTCTTCGAGAAGTTCACGAGGGCATCTGTGGCGACCATATAGCTGCTAAGTCATAGCCTACAAAGTACTTCGTCAGGGGTACTACTGGCCTACCATCTTCAAGGAAGCGAGTGAATACGTCAAGAAGTGTGAGAAATGTCAGCTCAACAGTCCGATCCCACATCAGCCACCAGAAGAGCTATACTCAATCTTATCTCCCATACCCTTTGCTGTCTGGGGGGTTGATATACTAGGTCCGCTACCAAAAGCAAAAGGTCAGGTCAGCTTTGTAATAGTTGCAATCGACTACATGACCAAGTGAGTAGAAGCAAAACCGCTTAGGTTAATAACTGAACAGGAATGCTTAAAGTTCATCAAGGAGTCGGTAGTATTTCGGTTCGGAATTCTTATGGTGGTGATTTCAGACAATGGACGTCAGTTTGTGGGATCAAAATTCGAAGCATTTTTGAAAGAACTGGGGGTCCAGCATAGAAAGACTTCGGTAGCTCATCCTCAGTCTAATGGACAAGTCGAAGTGACCAACAGAACGCTGCTGAATGGAATCAAGCGCAAATTAGACGAAGCAAAAGGAAGATGGCCAGAAGAGCTGCTCAGCGTGTTATGGGCCTATCGGACCACTCCGAGGACCACAACAGGAGATTCACCTTTCAGACTGGCCTACGGTACTGATGCCTTAGTCCCAATTGAAATTGGATCTCCAAGTCTTCGAGTTAGTCAGTTCAAAGAAATATACAATGACGAAGGGCTGAAAGCCAATCTTGATTTACTTGAAGAAGTCAGAGAAACAGCCTTGATCAAACTAGCAGCCTATCAGCGAAGAGTAGCTAAGCATTATAACAAAGGGGTAAAGCTTCGCAGATTCAAAGTAGGGAATTTCGTTCTCAGAGAAGTCGAAGCATCTACACCCCAGAATTTGGGAAAGCTGATGCCGAATTGGGAAGGGCCGTATGAAGTCATAGAAGTACCGAAGCCAGAGACTTATCGGTTGAGGGCCTTGGACGGATCAGAGATCAAGAATACTTGGCATGCAGGCAGGCTTCGAAAGTATTTTCAGTAGATACAATGTCAGTCAGTACACCGGAAGTCTGTAAATGTTTAAGTCATCATCAATAAAAATTCCCTTTTTCGCAAACAAGTCTTGTCTTCGTTGCTGTTAGTGTCATCGGTGTAAGGAGGTTCGGGTGGACTCGCTGACCATTCGATGGTAGCCTCATCGGCAGGTGGTCCTTATGAGTTTGTCAGGCCCTGCGTGGTAGGCAAACATCATTGGTGTAAGGAGGTTTGGGTGGACTCGCTGACCATTTGATGGTAGCCTCATCGGCAGGTGGTCCTTATGAGCTTGTCAGGCCCTGCGTGGTAGGCAAGTGTCATCCTTAAGACATTGTCAGGCCCTGCGTGGTAAGCAATTGTCGACCTTTAGACTTTGTCAGGCCCTTCGTGGTAGGCAAGTATCATCCGTAAGACGTTGTCAGACCCTGCATGGTAGGCAATTGTCGACCTTTAGACTTTGTTAGGCCCTTCGTGGTAGGCAAGTGTCATCCGTAAGACGTTGTCAGGCCCTACATGGTAGGCAATTGCCGACCTTTAGACCTTGTCAGGCCCTTCGTGGTAGGCAAGTGTTATCCTTTAGACTTCGTCAGGCCCTTCACGGTAGGCGAATCCCCAGTGAAGCAGATCTACCTCACACTTTGGTAACGAATAAGTATTCCTTTACTTTAATACCTAAATTTTTCTAAGTGTTGAGTTCGGAAGGCCACATTCTTTAACTTCATCTTATCTGTTATACCTAGTTGCTAATTAACAGTTTAAGTTAAGTCCACGAAGGAGCTTGTACATTTTTCAAGCTGAATCGATATTGAAGTATTGATAAACAGTAAATGCACCGAAGTCATAAGGAATAATGTTGATATTTCATTTACATAATATTGTTTACAAAACGATAGACACTTTTACAAAAATCCTACAGCTAAGGGAAAAGAAAATCATCTTCAGGAGACAGCTTCGTCTTCTGAAGAGTCGAGAATGGTCGGATCAACCTTGGCTGTGACAAGTCTTGCCTTGTCTTTGCTTCGGCACTCATCATATCCATCCGAGAACATTTGGACAATCTCCTCGTTCAACTCAGCTGATTTCCGATATTCTTGTTGAACTTCTCTCCGAAGATTTTCAGTCAGAGGGGGACCCAAATCTCTCAGAGTACGAAGTTCTCGAAGCTCCTCTTCGAGCTTTGCCCGTTCCTTCAGATGTCTCAAGTCCCTAGCTTCGAGTTCATTCACTTGCTGCGCCAGGCTCTTGTTAGTTTTCACCATTGTTTCGTTTTTTCCCACAAGAGCTTCATTTCTACGAACCAGGTCTATGTTCGTACTAACGGTTATTTGGTGGGTGGCTTCGACTGTCTCCAGTTTCTCTTTTAACTTATTCAAATTCTTTTGGAGGCATTCGTTATTGAAGAGAGCGGTACCATGGTCCCTTCTCTCTTTGCTCAGAGTCGACGTCAGAATAACATTCTCTTGTCGGGCGGCGTCTTCTTCGGATTCGGATCCTTTATATCGGGGAAGAAGTCTCCGGAAGACAGCATTTGCCTACAAACATTCAAAGACAGTCGGTGAATTATTAAAAGAAGCACACAATTTCCCAATATTCAAATTAGACAACTAACTCACCTTAGCCTGGTAACTCATGCCTTCTTCGATTAAATCCCTAATCGAGCTGTTCCCGAACCGATGGTTATCGGTCTCCAGGACGAAGGAATCAAACAGCTGAAAGGGAAAGTTTGCATTAAACTCCGGCCATACGGTGGGAGAAGATGCAGCTTCTTGCCTGAAGGCTGAGGGGGAAGATCGTGCCGGAGAGGGCATAGATGGTTCGGGAGGCGGTGGTGGTTGATTGTCGGAAGGTTATTTCCTTTTGCGGGATAGAGGTGTAGATTCGGTTTGTTTTTCTAACTCATCTTTAGAAACCTGGATCTCCACAGGAATGATGATCGAAGGATCGACTTCAGCAGTGGGAATCCGGAGTTCGTCGGCAGACAAAGGAGTTACCTTGGTCCTCCTCTTCTTGATACGGAGGGCTTGCATCCGTTCCTTCACAGGCATATCAATCAAACTTGCTGCAGAAGCGGATTGAGATTCTTGAGGGTTTGTCCGGACTTTTCGAATAGCCCTTTTCTTTCTTCGAGGTCGGTTAGGTTCCTCTTCAGCGACGAAGTGCGCCGATTGATCCTCGATGTTCTGATCTTCGAAGGCCGAAGGTTCCTCAGGGGGGACTTCGGCGGAAGGCGACGAAGGCTTACCGGAGAGGTACCTATCCAGATCCTTTCGATCGATCGAAGTTGGTTTGATAAGAGACACTGCATATACAAAGAATCAGTTTAGACACTACTAGCATAAATCAATAAATTGTACCTTGATATAAGTCAACTCACATTTGTGGTCGTACAACCACGCTTGCTTGCTTAGGAGTCCGAAGCTCCATTCCTTCAGAGGTATCTTCTCTATAATACGCGTTATTTATCTTACACGATCCTCGGATATATCTCCGAAGTCTGCAGAGACGCGATCAGAAGTAGTCCAGTCCAGAATAGAAGAGATTTCGGGCCCGTTGACGAAGAACCATTTATTGTGCCATCCTCGGTTACTCGAAGGAGTGTCCATTAGAGACCGCTTCTCGATTCTGGCATTGGGCTTAGGGGCTATTTTGCTCAGCACCTTGAAGCCTTTTTCCCAAGACTTCCCCACCGAGAAGAGGGTAAAGAAAGAATCAACAGTGGGAGGAACTTCTATCTCGTAGTAGAAGACTATATAAGCCAGTATATGGATATATGAATTCGGCACCAATTGGGCGAATCCAACTCCGACGAACCCTAGGAGGGTGATCAAGAAGGCGTGAAGGGGAAACTTTACTCCCTCCAAAAACGTTATTGGAACGGTGGTCCAACCGTTGGGGCGCTGGTACATTCTTTCATGGGAGGCTGCGGTCCTCGCCCTGTGGGTATCTGGTATTTGATAGCGAGTCCGAATATTGCGGAGCTCGACCTCAGTAACAGTGGAGGGGGTGTTAGCGTGAGAAAAATCTTCCTCATTCTTAAAAAATTAGGAGGGGTTTGGAAGTGGTTCAAGAAACGGAGCTTCCTGGGTATCAATTTGGGGGTTTGAGTTCAAAGCCTCTTTGTTAGGGCTTAAATGAGGGGTCACGGGGGTAATGGGGGTTACACGAAGTGGAGAACTCTTATCAGAGCTTTGAGATGCCATTGTTGAGAATTCGTAGAGAAAATGAAGAAATTTGAGGAAGAGAATGCAATAAACTCTTGTAGACTTGAAATAGCAAGGAACCATCTAAGGTGAATGGATGACAGCTCTTATAGTGAGTAGTCTTTTCAAATTTTGCACGAAAACCAAGGGCGGCGCATTAATTGGAGGTAATGATGTGAGAGAGGAAGGGGTAACGTCCGATTTTGGTTTTAATGGGTTATCCAGAGTGGGCTGACTTTCAGTGGATATTCATTTGTCGTCCTTAAGGCTGTTGGGCATGTGCCATTTGGGCTTCTGGATCCACTTGAATTAGCGACTGTTACTTATCAGTTGGACCTCGGTGAGATTCCTTTCTGCCCCTTTGGTTTATTACAAATCCCTTTCACTATGGACTTACACTATTTACAGTCTTCCACTAAACATCCTGTTTAATAAAAGACTGGGGGCAATGTTGGGCCATAATACTTTTCATACTGGGTCAGGCCGAATGGGCTTGTCCTTTGGACTATGTCACTTTTGTCGTATTGGGTCAAATGATTTGGGCCTCGCTACTTGACTATGATATTGGGCTTAGTCATTGGAATGGTCCATTATGTAAGCTGTCACTTATCCTATCTTTGACCGGTAATCATCACAAAAGGTAGTAGTTGACTGTTATGTCTGCCACCTTTCTGCATGGCATTAATGAGGATGGGACTCCGATTACCGGCGGGAGGTAACAGTGGTAGCAGGTAGGGAAATAAGCTACATACTTTCGGCTGAGATGACCGGGGGTGAGGGGAGATGTCAGGAGATACTGGGTGGCACGGTAAACCGGGTCTAGGAAATGTATGGGGAAAGCATCATAAAGAGGAAGAGGTAAAAAAAACAAAACACACAATCCTATTATTTTTCTCTCACTCATACACTAGTCAATATTTTTCCTCCATTGTTAACCTTGTGATCGCCTGTACTGACTCTCACGCCGGAGCTATCCTCCGACGGTCAGGCCGTCAAACTTCTGGTGTTGACTTGTTGAACTGTGCAGGGTCAGAGCGTCTTACGTGATTGGAACGCGGGAGAAGATCTTGGCGTTAACAGATATCTTATAAAAAATATTAAAATTCTTTCATAAAAATAACAATATCCTTCTCAAAATTACATATTAATTTATCTCTTGTTGACTTTAAACGAAAAAAGAAGTAGTAATAAAAGAGAAGGATATTATCCATAGATGTTGCTTTTTATCGGTAATTAATTATAGTCCCTTTTTCCATTCCATTCATAAGATATGTACACGTAGGAATGCCGGATGACTTTTTCAATTAATGAAAAAATAATACTCCATTTAATACACTTGACACTCAATTCTCTCGCCTTGACCGTTTTCTTCCTCCGACAAAACAAACTCTTCCATTTCAAACTCTCTCATTTCTCAAGTTGCAGGCTTGTAGAGCTGTCACCATTTTCCTTTGAGCTCAAAATAAAACAAAATCCACATACATATACATATACACATACAAATACACATACATATATCTGTATCTATAATTATACATACAGAAAGAGGAGAGAGAAAAATGGCAGGTGGTGAAGCAAAGAGGAACATGTTTTACTCACACAGCCTTCTTTCCAAGAAGGGGTCACTGGGCACCATATGGATTGCTGCCCATTGTTTTAATAAACTTAAAAAGAAGCAAATTGAACAGACCAATGTTTGTTCTTCTATTGGTAATTGTGCTCAATTTCTCTTTCTTTTGAGTTTTTGGCCTTTTCTGTTACCATGTTATTTTCTTTGAAAGTTGAAAAAAAAACAACAAGGGAAATGAACTGTTTTTATATGGTTTCAAGCTCCTTCTCTCTGTTCATTTTCCAGGGACCCAAATGCATTTTTTTCCTAGTTTTGATTCTTGGGTGGTGTTGGGAATTGAAAGAGACTTGCAGAAATGTCTTTGAGAGTTGTGTCAGAAATTACTTGTTATGGGTGTTGGATAAAATTGGGATTTTGTGTACTAGTTGTGTTGAATTATATATGTTAACGCATGATTTTGTACGCCTGACGAAATCACCCAAAAGGACAGGCCAAAATAGCGCCAACGGTTGATGGAATAATTGTTGTGAAATCAAACTCACGAAATACACTCACATAAACACAAATAAAAGAATATAAAGTATGAACACAAGATTTACGTGAAAATCCAATTGGAAAAAAATCACAGAGAGAGAGACAGTAATCCACTATAATAATATTGAGAGTACAAGTTGTATATTGTGTTTTTGTCCTCCTCTAAACCCTAGCTTGTAGCCATATATATAGAAGTAACCTCCATCTGCATCCAACTAGGAAAAGGATTCCTTATCCTCCAAATAAGGGAATACAATCATATTTTAATAAGGACTCTCCCACTATCATAATAAATACATATGGGCCATCACCAGATCCGGACCATTAAATAGATTGGACTGCACTATGGCTAGACCCAAATAATCGCATCCCAACATTACTCCCCAGTCTCTTATTTATAATGAACTTATAAATAAGAGAGTATTCAAAAAGTCTCCTCGAAATTTTTATCCTCGGGATTTATATCCGCTGGATTTGTATCCGCTGAATTTTTATCCTCGGAATTTTTATCCTCCGAATTTCTTTCAGTCTGTGGTTGATGATGAAACCGAAGCCGCCTTTAAAGCACTTCAATGATATAAAAGCTTAAACTTTTATCTTTGCGCTAGCTGAATTCATTACTGGTGCGGTGACTCAGCACCAATTTATCATCACCTGGACCAAAGTGTTAATGTTTAGATTTTACATGCATCGTGTGAATACTACCACTACATGCATAATATAAGTACGAGAATATGTAAAGTGTGTCAATAATCTATTACGATCATGCTTCAATTGCTATTGACATAATATATATATATACACACACACACACACACACACTTACAAGTATATATTTAATTTAATAAAAAAGAATCACTTATCTCCTTCGGTGAATCGATGATTTTAAATCGACACTAGAAAGTTTCTTGTTCCCACAGACGGCGCCAATATTAACGCCTGATTTTGTACGCCTGACAAAAATGACATGCCAAAATAAGGCCAACGGTTGATGGAGTAATTGTTGTGAAATCAAACTCACAAAATACACTCACATAAACACAAATAAAAGAATATAAAGTATGAACACAAGATTTACGTGAAAACCCAATTGAGAAAAAAATCACGGAGAGAGAGAGAGTAATCCACTATAATAATATTGAGAGTACAAGTTGTATATTTGTGTTCTTGTCCTCCTCTAAACCGTAGCTTGTAGCCATATATATATAGAAGTAACCTCCACCTGCATCCAACTAGGAAAAGGATTCCTTATCCTTCCAAATAAGGGAATACAATCCTATTTTAATAAGGACTCTCCCACTATCATAATAAATACATATAGGCCATAACCAGATCCGGATCATTAAATAGATTGGACTGCACTATGGCTAGACCCAAATAATCGCATCCCAACAATATACTTTATCATTTGAGTCTTCAGTTTGTCATACAGTTTCTTTTTTTTTTATCAAAAATAAATATATTTTTTTTATGTGTACTGGTTTCTTTTCTAAGTGGCCCTATCTGCTTTGAGCCTTAATTCTGTTCTTAATTTTCTTTCAGCTACAGTATGATGACTTCCAATTATTAAAATCAATGAATCTGCAGAATGTTTTTTTTAAGGGGGAGATTATCTGACGCAAAAGTATTCAGATGTTCATTTTCTGTTCCATGTATTTTTTTTCCCATTTGTAAACTATTTTCCTTGTATTGAGTTACTATCTAGAAAGGTTTTCTCTCAAGCCCTAATTTTCCTGTTCTTATAATAAGTCGGCCTTCAGCTAATTACCTATAACAAAGTTGGTATAGGAGATAATGTGGTTATTTGATGAACTTATTTAGACCTCAAAGAGTAAAAGAATAAAAACTCTATCTGGACATGGAAATTGGACATGAAAATTATTTGAATTTCACTTATTTGTATTTTGACCTTCAATAGTAGGTAAAAATATAAATAAGTGAAATTCAAATATACTCATGTCCAATTTTCATGTCCACCTAAAAGATCTCTAAAAGGAATTATGGTAATGAAACTGTTTTTAGAAGTAGGTTATGATAAAAGTTTAAGCCTTGAGATTTTGCACTTAACCGTTGCCGAACATTAGGTTTAGAAGTACAGTGCCACATTCTTTTAAAAGTTCAGGTTAAATTAGAAATATGAAGTTGATTTAGGTGAAAATGTTAACCATGAGGTTGGGGGTTCAATCCTCGGCAGTGGCCAAAGAAGGTGTGTGTTTCAAAATAGCAAAAAAAAAAATGTTTCGTTTATCAAATGACTTCTGTTGGATGGATTAGAAATTGCTACTTCCCGCCATTTCTTAACCTTGGCAACACAATATTTTAAATATGGTCGTGCCATTCTTTGTGAAGGGGTTTTAGTGGGATATATCAGGAAAGTGATTCAATGATTGGACCTCGGTTGAGGTGTTGAATATCACTAATTGATGTCCACTGTCAGAAACTTGTTCTTTTAGTTTCCGAGAACTAAGTAATATACGACAAAATATCTGGCAGAAACTGCCAGATAATAACGACACGTGGTAAATTGAGGAAAAGTTATAGACAAATCAAGAATGTTAACTGTGGTTTCCTTTTTTATGTACCAGTACCGTTCAAGTGATGTAATAACAAGTTGAACTTTGGTGGCTAGCTGATCACTTACCTTTTCCTAAAGACATGAAAGCAGACATCCATGTGTTAATGGTGTTATAACAGGGCAGCAATGGTATAAGTAAATAACATTCAAGATAACTAGGTTTAGTCAATTGTTAGGTTTAAATAATATTGTAGTTTGTCTGGAAGTCAAAACACTTTGTGTTTAGCTTCAGTAGTTTTATGAACTTACAAAATCTCAACCTGGTGACTAATCACTTTGGCGCTTTTACAGAAACTTTATTCTTGTGTTCATCTTGACTCTTTCTTTTGTAGAGATTAATTCAATTTGCATAATTTGCTACTGGCATTATCTTTCTGAGACTCCTTTCGTTACTTTGTTGTATGATATCTTAATCTTTCAAGCTCTACCCTCTTATTTTATAACATCTTTTAATTTATGTTGTTCAGATAAGATTTTACGGGATGAAGTCCCAGTTGTAACGTATCGAATATTGGCTTACCTTCTTTTGGGCAATGTGAGGATATACTCGAAAAAAGTTGAGTATTTGTTCAATGACTGCCGTGATGCGCTATCAAAGATCAATCACTTTGCTAGTAACAAAAAATGTATTTCTGGTATTGGAGTTATGCTTGGACCTGATTCTTCTATTGTTGTACCAGAAAGATTTGAACTAGATACTTTTGATCTTGAACTAATAGAAAATGAAAACGGGTAAGCAACTTTTTTTTAAAAAAAAGATATGTTTACTCCATTTTTTTTAGATGCCTTAATACTGTTTTTATGGGAACTGCAATGTTGCAGAGATCACATATCACCTGATGAAGATATCACGCTGAAAGGTACGTTGTTGTCATTAATATCTGTATCACATTCTTACTTGTGCTGCTTGACATATTATACAAGTTTTTCATAAAACATATGCAGAAAAAGCTGAGGGGAGTGGGCATCACTCCTTTGACCAGGTATGCCGTTATTTTTGTCACAAAAATAGCGTTGCATCTAAAAAGGTCACATTTCATTTCAATTTCAGTGTCCTGCTGATTATAATATCCAGTAGTGCCAAGGGGGGATAGGATTACGATTACTCTTATTGCGGGTTGAGTTTGTTCTTAATATTTATTTTCTCTTTGGCCCAACCTGCATCTGATTGTCATTCCAATTGTATTTATCAGCATAATTTACTTTCATACAAATGATCATGAAGCTGAATGATTAGGCCAATCTGGATATGGGGATTGATAAACTTCGTTTAATTATATTTAATCATTTTAGTAAGTTTTATGGGAGGTATACTATCTTTAGATAGGAAACTCTAAAACAGCATATCCTTGTTTGGTTGGCATGGGATTCCTCTCTGAATACAACTTTCTTAGTCAAGTGTGGTGAATGCAATTAATGGATACACCAATTCTTTTCAGCATGCGTCTGTTTGTTCTTCTGGGTTAATTTCTCAGCATATATTTCTCTTCATTAAAATTTTCATGAAGCTGAATGTATAAGCTAGTCTGGATAAGGGAATTGCTAAAATTAACATTTAAATTGGTTATTAACCTTTGTAAGTTATCTGGGAAGTTGTGCTATCTTTAGATATAAATTAATTCCAAACTCCATAACCTTGTTTGGTTGGCACGGATTACTCTCTGATCTAATGTTCTAAGTCAATTAGCATTTTGATGTTCCATTCTGTACTGCTGCATTAGGTCCGCTTATGCACCATTTCTGAGATGGTCAGATTGTCTGAATGATATATAGCATTTATTTGCATTATATAATTATTTCGAGACAGTAGATGGCCTCTCTACTTCGAACATGCTACTCATCCATCTTGTTTACCATCCTTTTTATAACCTAAAATGATACTAAATTTTTCTCTAAAACCCCAACATTGAGTGAAATGAAGAAAAGAGGGGGGGGGGGGGGGGGGAACACATTCAAACATAGTTGTCAGGAATGTTTTGGATATACAATACCCTTAACCTACATTATCCAAACGAGTATTTCACAGAGAACCGATTCATAGCTGGTCTAACCACAACAAAGAGTTCATATAATTGGCAGGATTTGGTTAAAAAGCTAATTCATTAATATACAAGTACGTAGTTCATTAATTCCTATGGAAACCCAGGTCTGAATAAATGTAGCAGATCAAATTGGATTTTGGGTTGATTCTTAGCTAGCTGGTAGTCCATGAATACACCAAAGGTTCCTAAGGAATTGCTCATTTATGATTTTGGGGCTGTATTTTTTTCCTTAAGATATATATAACAAGAAGGCAGGTTTTACAACTTGCAGTTTCATTTGGAGGACGATGCTTCACATTTTGAAGGGTTTTCTGCTGGTCAGACTGGTGTTAAAGAGTAGGTTCACTTAACCCTATTTTTTATTAGACGGAAAGTCTAGATGTTATTTCAGGTATGGCTCAAAGTATACTGTCTGTACTTGTTTGCAGTATGTGTTTGTCGTTTCCCATGACTGATGATGTGATAGCTAGCACTTCATATGACCTAAGAGATTTGGATGCGAGTATAGAAAAAATCTGTAATGATATATACTCATTAGAGGAATGTGTGCCGCCTATGCTGTTTAATGAGGCTGAGGAAGAAATAGAGCCTCGAAGAACATTTCATGAAGAGTATCAAACAGATGGAGATGATATTGAGTCTCCGCATTGTGACATAATGTTAGAAGATGATACAGAACCTGAAGACTGCTTTAATTTATTTGATGAACAGCATCAAGAGCTAACAAAGTTCTCCGAAATGACATCACTGGAGAATGAATATATTGAGATGACCGCACAAAAGGATCCAGTGGCCTTGTCCATTGATGTAACACCGGGGTTAAAGGTTCCAAATACTACAGGTGCATACCGAATTTTTATGTAAATATCATGCCTGTGTATCACATAATGAAGTTGAAGACAAACTATAGAAAATGCATGTATTATCAATTAGCGAGCTTATCCTGCATGAATTGTAATGCAATGCAGGTGTTTCTATGCCAGAGATCCTATCTGTAATAACTCCAGCTACCAGGGAGGGCATGAAGAGAAAAAGCATGTATGATAAAAAGACAATCATTACTCAAAAGTATGTAACATTACATTTGTTCCATTCTATATATTAATTAATGAGGATTTTAGATTTCCTGTTTTATAAGTGGAGGAATGGTATTCTATCTTTAACATGGTCCATGTTAAAGATAGAATACAGTGCTATACTGTTTTAGATGTGATGATTGTTGGTCTAGATTTAATAACAATATTCATATTTACAGGGTATATAGAAAAGGCCTCGATGACTCGAGGCACTTGATAAGAAGACAAAGTACTCGTCATGATGCTGCACAGTCCTTGAAAGCAAATCAAATGGCCAATCTCCCCCATAGTTTCTGGGCTCCGTTGATTCCCTGTGAGTTGGACTTAGATTTTAGTGTGTGTTTTTTTCTGAAGTATATATCTGCTTGCTATATATACTGATCCTAGCCCCTACAGGCATTTCTATAAACTTTGAACAGAAGAATCCGGAGCAAATTGAAACTGTGGAAACTCGAGCAAATTTTGCTAAATTAGGAGTCCGAACTTGTGAGGATAGACCTCCTGAAGAAGAAGGAATTGCTCCTTCTACACCTGTTACCTACTCAAATTCGCTCTGGTGTAATGATATTCATGGGGTTAGTAACTCAGAAAGAGTGGCACCTGCTAGCTCGTTTGAAACTATAGAGAAAGATACGTCTCGGGATGAGGATGGAGAATCTGATGTAAGCTTGATGAATGAGGTAATTAATGCGGTTTCAACATTACATTTATTACTACCTCCATCCCATAATAACTGTCGTTTTAGAAGAAATTTTTTTTCCCAATTTATTTGTCGTTTACAACTTTCTAGGAGAATAAATTATTTACTTTCCTATATCACCCCTACCTTCTCTCATTGTCTCAAGAAATTTTTCCCTTGTATTAATAGTTTTCAACTTCCCATAAAGGGGTAGTGATGAAATTTCACACCAATTTTAATTAATAAATGATAGCACTAAATGACTTTCTTAATCCATGTGCATCAAGCTAAAGCGACAGTTATTATGGGATGGAGGGAGTATTATTTAACCATATCCACTTAATGTAACCAGTGTCTTGAGGTATTTAATTTATAATTTCTTAGAAACAACAAATTGATTAGGAGAGACTCCTTTTCCCTTACTTAGACTAGATGCTACAAGTTTAATTTAATGTAATAAAATCTGTTAAGGCTACTTCTGTTCTATTTTCTATTCTCTGCTGTAGCACCTGTTGTTAATACATAAAAGTTCCTTTTCAGGAGTTCATTTCATGTGAAGGAGAAAAGGGTAAGAACTTGCACAATTCCATTTTGTGATTTTCTTTTAAAACTCTTTATATATTGTTTAAGAATCTTTCAATAGCATGTGTCAGAGTGCTTGTTTGCTTGCTCCTCCGGATTCTTACATCACTTTTTTACTAACTGCAGATAATAATTGGTCCGTTAAGACCAGGTGAGTCGATTGGGGCTTATGTAACTTCTAATATTGGCTTATTTCCCCTACCGCAATTCTTTCTAGGATACTTTGGACTTATTAATGTTTGCTGTACAGTGCTGTGGCATGCTACCTGCACGAGAATTTTCTTACTAGAAAGAAGAGAGGAGAAGATGAAATTGTGCACTTGTCACAGGTTTCAGATGGGAAAATCAAGAAGGAAAGTGCAAGGTTATTTTATGAGTTACTGGTAAGAAGTTTTTTCGTATGATCTTACTATTTAAAGCCTAGTTATATTCCTGAGAGTCTGATTGTAGGTCAGATTATGAGTTTGTGAATCATTTCTTAACTTAATTGAAATGCTCTGTTAGAAACTCTGCCCACTGGCTTCTATAATAAACATACACATACGTACACATACATAAGTATTACTTATTTTTTAGGCCAAGAAAATACTGACGTATGCCACGGTAGCATTTACCAATTTTCAGATTAATTTTTAAAGGAAATGCTAATTTATTTTTATAGTATATTCATTTTGGTATCGAGAAAAATAAAGTTGATGTTTCTGTCATTCAAGAAGGTAGAGTAAAAGGAAATTGATATTTTCACATGACTTTTTTATATTTTTATTTGAAAAGTGTCGCTATAAATGTATAGCGACAGTAAAAACCATCATTATAGTTATTATAGGATTTATAGCGACAGTTTTCATGTGAAAATATCAAAAAGTCATGTGGAAATATCAATTTTCATAGTAAAAATGGCATGCAATCATTCTTCACATTTAAACGCATGCATGTTTAAATCTATTAATGCTATATATATGCCAACAAATCTTTGCAGGAACTGATTACCGGAGGTTTTGTGGAGGTGAAGCAGGATCATGCATACGCCGACATATCGGTTATTGAAACTACAAAAATGAGAGAAGCTTGTGAAGCTGATCAAGCATATATCAGATAAGCCGGCGATCGAGTAGCTATTGCGTTATTTAATGAATAAAGATGGAAAAATATAAAAGAAGGGTAATCATGTTCCAATAAATTATGTACCACCTTAATTAATTTCGTAAATTTAATCTCCTTTATACCAAAAAGAACCACAGGTTTTTAGTTTTTAAAGAGTACATGGTTTTACTTCTCCTTTGACTGCAGTAAAACGTTGGTGACTAAATTATCAGTCATGTGGTTAACGCTATAAAATGAACAAACAGTTCGAACTTGATTCGTACGTACTCGTTCGATTAAAAATTCGATTCAAGCTCGATTCAAAATATAAATGATTCAAATATGGACAAATTTTAAAATTCCATAAATTACTCGAAACTCCTCAAATTGCAATTTTATATTTATACTCGGATCATGTTCGTTCGAAAAGTTCAAACTCAATTGGGATATCGTGCTCGACTCGATAGCTAAATGAGCCTCAATCAAACCTTATTTTATGCTCGATAAATTTCGTGAAGTAAATCTGAGCAACTCAATACTCGCTGAACTCGACTCGGTATATGTGTTTCCTTTTCTTCCTTTAAATTCAGCATTAATTATGAGATGAAACCGGGCCTTGTTTGATCGGTGAGATTGATAAGGTTGTGGGTTTAAGCTCTTTCTATCAGCTGCGTGCATGTTCTGCAAATGAAAAACTCCATTAAAAAGGTATATGGAGTATAGAAACTTGAGAGACCAGAATTGAGATTGAAAGGCTTGAAGCCAGTTTTTATATATATGGTAATACAGCAGAGTTCAATAAAAGTATATAAGATTAATTTTTTTTAAAAGCTCAAATTATAAATGTTTTGAAAGTTGATTTGTGACCTTTTTAAACTCCACATCGAGATAATTTATTAAAAAAAATAAAAAGAATAAATTTTACAATAAATAATAGTACTTTTTTAAATAACTTACAAAATTAAATTCGAAAATGTCTAATAAATATGTAAAGAAAATATAGTGAGTCTCTAAATGATAAGATAAATAAATTAAGATCGGAGTCATTTTAAAATTTATGGTTACATGTAACAAGACTCAAAAAATACTTATTGTAATTCGTATCAACCAAATTTAATATACATTGATATTCATTAAACATATTGTTTAAATTTCAGTGTAGCTTTAAAGTAAACTGTTAGTCAAAAGTATTCCTCACCCACTTCTGCCAACCTTTGAATTTCTTTTCTTCTTTTTTGCCAAACATTGATTTCTTGCTCCCTACTTTGTTGAAAATCTTGTCAAACTAACTATGATATCCTTCTTCATTCTGCTATAAAAGGGGCAGCAAATGAAAGAAGAAGAGACACCCATCAATACATACTCCATCCGAGAGTAAGAAAGAAGAGAGAAGAAAAGCTTCTGTAAAGCTTTAGAAAATAAAGAGAGAAAGATAATTCAAATAAAAGAGTATTTTATTTGGGTTCCATCACATAGTTATTGTGGTGAAGTAATTTGAGTTTGTACTCAAATTAAGATATCTTTGTATTCTCTCAATTTATTCTAGTAGATTTTTCGGAGATCGTCCCGTGGTTTTTACCTCTTAGTTTTAGAGGGTTTTCCATGTAAAATTCTTGGTGTCTCGTGGTTTGATATTTTCTACTTATTATTTTCTGCAGTGATTATTATTTTGGTGGAACTGTAAATTGAATCTAGTTGGCATGTGCTGATATTTTATCCGTCTAATTTATCAAAGACAACAGTAGTTGGGAGGTGTTTTTCCCAACAACTGGTATCAGAGCTAAGGTTATTTGCTTGGGTGTTTTTTTGATAAATTTTATGGAGGAATCAGTCGGAGTCATGATTAAATTGACCTCTTCAAATTTTTCGATATGGAAGCCCAGAATGGAGGATATTCTTTATTGCAAGGATTTATATGATCCGTTAGAGCTCGAGGGAAAGAAGCCAGCGGATAAATCTGAGGCTGATTGGAATAAAATGAATAGGAAGACTATTGGTCACATCCGACAGTGGATTGATCAAAGTGTGTTCCACCATGTTTCACAGGAGACGGATGCTCACACTTTATGGACAACACTAGAGTCTATGTACGAGAAGAAGAATGCACAAAATAAAACTTTTGTCATTCGAAAAATTGTGAATCTAAAGTACAAGGACGGGAGCAGTGTGTCGGAGCATATGAGTGAGTTCCAAAGTTTGGTGAACCAGCTGTCCACCATGAAGTTGAATCTTGATGATGAGATTCAGGCTCTTTTGCTTCTCAGTTTGTTGCCAAACAGCTGGGAGACGTTAGTGGTGTCTCTAAGTAATTCAGCTCCAGAAGGAAAACTGACTATGCAAATGGTCAAAGACAGTCTTCATAATGAGGAGACAAGGCGAAAGGAGCAAGGCGTAAATTTTGAGACACATTCTCTTGTCACAGAGAACAGGGGCAGAAGCAATTTTAGGGGATCTCACAAAGGAGATACAAGTCGCAGCAAAAGCAAAAATTACAGGAGCAAGTCAAAAACCAGACAAGGTGAAACATATAGATGCTTCCATTGTAATAAGGAAGGTCATTACAAGAGAAATTGCAGAATCTGGTTAGACAAGCAGAAAAATGGGGAGCAGGGAAAGGTTGAGGAGAAGAACACTACAGCCACAGTTACCGAAGATGTTGTGATTCTTTCATTTGGGGAAGAGAATGCTTGCACGTTGATGATCAGAAAGTTGATTGGGTGGTTGATACTGGTGCCTCGTATCATGCTACACTTAAGAGAGAATTTTTCACAACTTACAAAGCTGGAGACTTTGGGTATGTGAGAATGAGAAATACTGATCAGTCCAAGATTATTGGAATTGGTGATGTTTGCATTCAGACAGGTGTTGGTTGCACTGTTACCTTGAGGGATGTTAGACACGTTCCAGATTTGTGTCTCATCTTAATTTCTGGCATGGCCTTGGACAAAGAAGGCTATGAGAATCACTTTGGCAGTGGAAAATGGAAGCTTACCAAGGGCTCTATGGTAATTGCAAGAGGTGTTGCTTGTTGTTCGTTGTACAAGACTCATGTGAAGGTGTTGTAACGCCCCCAAAATAGGTTCATTCCATCCAACCTATTCTGAGTCACCAAATACATGGTACAGAAAATAACTACAACTTTATTACAACAATTGTCGTGCAAAATACAACAACACATATACTGTGAGTTTGGATACAAATATATACCAAATGTGACTCATGTTCCAACCGTGGACATCACCTCACAATAACACCTTACATAAAGGTATAGTCAAAAACTGTTTTAGAAATTATAATCTTTGGGAGTGCTCAAGGAAACCTTCGTACATGGGAGGCCACGCGTCTAGGTTATGATAGATATCATATGGCCACAGAATTATCCTTGGTTGACCCAATAGACCCCAAAGAAAAATGAGAAGATTACTATCATATTCTTCCCAATGGTGAGTCTTCTCTTGACTTATCATTATCTCCACTGTCTCTAATTGAGAATTATACTTCAAACAAACACCAAGATTATATAGGTAGTGCCCATAGATATACTCAGCAAGTGGATGAGCACAACCCTGTCCTATGATGACACGAGGTTGTATGTCGTTAGACATCTTGTATGATAGTGACAAAACACCCTTCCATCGTTGGGTTCGCCTCACCCTATTTTCTTCACCAAATATAACTACTAAATGATGACCACCGTTCTATTCCCTTGTTACCCCCGCTCGACCCAGCTACACTCTTATTACCTGAAAGGAATTGTGAAGCAAAAGGGTGAGCACAACTAGCTCAGTAAAGAATATCATGACTAAAGATAATTAAATTATCAATAGCCTTCATCAATAATAAATCAGAGATTTAGAACATATGGTAAATGATAAAAATTTCAACCATAGTTACAGCGGAACGAGCAATCCATTAGAAGAGTCAAATAGACTATAAAGTCTATTATCTTCTCCATGTTAAAAATCCATCAACAATGTTTTATCCCTGTAACATCAATCAACAATTCTGGTCCACAATCATATGAATAACTCATAATCATAATTGTGACTATAAATTTTTCTTCGCACCCAGGACGAAGAATATTTTCATCACCTGTCTTTACCTGAAACATCAAAGATCATGGTTATACCAAATCACAGTTCCTGTTTATAATCATACTAACAAATCCATCTTTGCACTACGGGCCAAAGATATTCATCAACAAACCATCTTTGCACTACGGGCCAAAGATATTCAACAACAGTTCATCTTTGCACTACAGGCCAAAGATATTCATCAACAGGCCATCTTTGCACTACATGCCAAAGATATTCATCAACAATTCATATTTGCACTACAGGCCAAATATATTCATATCTCAAAGAAATATATAACCATTTCAGAATTTATATAAACAATAATTATAACCATGTTGATCAATTCACATTTGCACTTAAGCTTAAGATATTCAATTATAAATTCAATGGTCATGATCATACCAGTCACAATTCAACTTTGCACTACAGGCCAAAGAGAACCCTAGTCATGATCATACCAATAATCTACCCATCTTTACACTCCAGTGAAAGAGAATTTCAACATCAGGGTTATAAAAATGTTATATATGATGATAAAAATAATATGATCAACATATAGTTTTAATCTCAAGAGTAATATTCGTAACTCATGAATAGTAAATCGTGAATAGTAACTCATGAATAGTAACCCCGACACAAAAAATAGAAATTCCACAATAAAATCCATACCAATATTTCGGTATAATGATATTGAAAGAATAACATTACTTAAATTTATAAACAATTTATTTTAATTGTTTACACTTTACTAATTAATGCATTTAATCATCATAAAATGCCAACTCTTACAATTTCATCATCAATAACCAAAACCCTCATCAAAAATCTGCATATACCTCATATAGGATTCTCAAGCCATAAAATCCTATTTTTCCAATTTTCTTTCTTCACAAAACATATTTAATTCATTTACTCATAACTAGACTATTTTCATGAAAAATACCAAATCAGTTCTAAAAATATTTCTTTTCT
This sequence comes from Panax notoginseng, assembly GCA_016801055.1. Classification (NCBI taxonomy): domain Eukaryota; kingdom Viridiplantae; phylum Streptophyta; class Magnoliopsida; order Apiales; family Araliaceae; genus Panax; species Panax notoginseng. The sequence goes on from CM029012.1 coordinate 259,292,549, forward strand.
GGGATTTAGCATAATATAGTCCCATAGTGAACATATATTTTTCTCAGAATTTTTAAAAGTCATTTACTATTTTTCATATGGCCAAAATAGCCGAATATTTAGACATTTATCAAAAATTGTACTTTTGTCTAAAAATTCTGAAATTTACAGAGTATACTTCTATCATATACATGTACTCCCAATAAAAATTTCATCAATTTTGGAGTTAACCACAAGGAATTATAAGCGGTTACTTTTAAAATAGTCTTTTCCCGTAAAATTCATAACTCTTAATCTATACATCCAAAAATCACCATTTTTGGACACAATAAATAAAACTCATCAAAATATCATTTCAAATTTTTCTAGAATTTTTGAAGGTCAGAAAAATTACGAAATTGAAAAACATAACAACCCTTAAAATTCCTTACTATCCCTTACTATCCCTTACCTCAAAAGAGCAGTACTTCTGATCGGTATAAGGCTGAAGGAAACTTGCACTGATGAATAGCAACTCACCAAGTATCTAAATACTCACAAAATACACTCAATAATCTAGAGAGAGAAAGAGAGAAAACTTATGTTTCTGGTGTGATTTTCAATTCTAACTTAGCCCTCTATTTATAGGAAAATTTTGGTAGGTTTGACCTGCAACCTGATGGCTTTACCTGCTACTATTCCCACCCACCACATTTGAAATATAATTCAGCACATTTCTTCACCAACCACAAGTGGGGCCCACCAATTCTAGAATTTTCCACCAAAATGATAAACTCCGAAAATTCAACAATTTCTGAACCAGTCATCTTGTAAAATTCATAATAAATCATACGTTCATTTTTAACGGTTCAAAATTTGTGGACATATACTCAACTTATATATGTATAACATATCCAAAAATTACCACGATCCAACGGTCGGATTAAAAATTATAACCCCCGCAAAATATCTCAAAAATCCTAATTTTTAATACCTCCATTTCGACAAAAATACGGATAAAAATCTCAACATTAACTCCTTCATTTTTAACCACAAAAATATATCCCTCGTTTATATCCACATAAAATAAATATTTCCTTATCATATGAATCAATAATTAATTATTCACAAATAATATTACAGAATCACATTTATGACAACCAGGCCGTTCCCAGGAAAGAGGGGGCTTTCCAATAAGGATTTCTCCTTACTAGCGCGCAATTAGATGACCAAACCTCTCCTTAGACAGAACTTTCTAGTCATTGCCAATAATGCTATCTAATAATATTATTTAAATAATATGAATTATTGATCTGATAATAGAAAATACTGTGCAGCAACAATTATTGAAACAACAATAATATAAAATATCAACGCAGCAATTATTGAATCAATAAAATAAAATATTGAACAGTAATTACTGTAACAATTATTGAGTAGTGCCTTCTTACGTAAGAATCAATAATTTCAAAAATACTGTGCAATACCGTGTGCTACTGTGCAATAACGCGTATTACTGTATTTTAACCACCGGTATTCCAACAGTGTTAACGGTAACAACTACGCCGTTATTTGTAAAAACTCAAATTTGTCGTTTTCCTTCACCCGACAGTTATTCGTTATGGGGCCCACAAATAGCTGCGCCGTCGTACGAATATTCTCCGACAGAAAGAATATTCCACTATCAAACGAATATTCCCCGACAACAATGATTATTTTATAACCACTTGCTTATTTTGAAAAAAAATTCATATTTCACCCATAACTTTAAACTTTTATCAATTTAACCATTTACTGAATAGAAAAATTGAATAATTTTATTTCATAAAATTCGGGGTCTTACAGGTGTGTTCTAGTGAGTTGAATGCAGTTGAAGATGACTTTTCACCAAACTTGTGGCATAAGAGGCTTGGCCACATGAGTGAGAAATGGTTGCAGTTATTAGCAAAAAGGTCACTCATTCCTTTTGCTAAAGGTACTGTTTTAAGCCCTTGTGATTATTGTTTATTTGGGAAACAATATAGAGTTTCTTTTAGTAGTTCAGCTAAAAGAAAATCAGAGCTGCTAGAGAGAGTATATTCTGATGTATGTGGACCCATTGAGGTTGAGTCTTTGGGTGGAAATAGGTACTTTGTTACCTTTATTGATGATGCTTCACGGAAGGTGTGGGTATTTTTGTTGAGAACAAAAGACCAGGTATTCCAGTTTTTTCAGAGTTTTCATGCTATGGTTGAAAGGGAGACTGGAAAATCGTTGAAGTGTCTTCGTAGCGACAACGGAGGGGAATACACTTCTAAGGAATTTGCTGAATATTGCAGTAAGCATGGCATTCGGCATGAGCAGACTGTTCCTGGTACCCCACAGCATAATGGTTTGGCTGAGAGAATGAACCGCACTATTATTGAGAAAGTGCGATGCATGTTGAAAATGGCTAAACTATCTAAGTCATTCTGGGGTGAAGCTGTTCGTACTGCTTGTTACCTGATTAATAGATCTCCATCAGCACCGTTGGATTTTCAGATTCCAGAAAAGATTTGGAGTGGTAAGGATTTGTCTTATTCTTATTTGAGGGTATTTGGGTGCAAGGCTTTTGCACATATCCCCAAGGAACAAAGATCGAAACTTGATGATAAATCTACTCCATGTGTATTTGTTGGCTATGGAGATGCAGAGTTTGGATACCGGTTATGCGATCCAATACAGAAGAAATTATTCAGGAGCAAAGATGTGGTGTTTCATGATTACCAGAATTATGAGCATTCTGATAATGCTACACAGCCTAGAGATAATAGAGTTCCAGATCTCAGCGAAGTTCCTTCTCCAGTACAAAATGCTACAGTTAGAGAAGGAGGTCAGAATGAAGATATGACTGATACTGATTTGCACGATGGTGATGGGTCAGATGCAGAGAGTATTGATCAGGGGGAGCAACCTGATATTGAAGAACCTCAGCTAAGAAGATCCACTAGAGAACGTGTGCCATCAGTCAGATATCCTTCATCTGAATATCTTTTAGTTGCTGAGGAAGAGGAGCCAGAGGATTTTCAGGAAGTCAAGACTCATAAGGATAAGGGCAATTGGCTGAGAGCTATGCAAGATGAGATGGATTCTTTGCACAAGAATCAGACCTATGAGTTGACTACACTTCCGAAGGGCAAGAAAACATTGAAGAACAAATGGGTGTTTAAGCTTAAGAAGGATGGTGAAAAACTAGTGAAGTACAAGGCTCGACTAGTTGTCAAGGGTTTTGCTCAAAAGCAAGGTATTGACTTCGATGAAATTTTTTCTCCAGTTGTGAAGATGACTTCTATTCGAGTAGTGTTGGGATTAGTTGCTAGTATGGATCTTGAGCTTGAGCAGTTGGATGTGAAGACTGCTTTTCTTCATGGTGATTTGAAGGAAGAAATCTACATGGAACAGCCAGAGGGATTTGAAGTTAAAGGGAAAGAACACTTGGTTTGCAAGTTGAAGAAAAGTTTGTATGGCTTGAAACAAGCCCCAAGGCAGTGGTACATGAAATTTGATTCATTTATGGTGGATCAAGGTTATAGTAGAACAATTGCAGATCATTGTGTGTATGTCAAGAGGTTCCCAGATGGTAACTTCATTATTCTGTTGCTATATGTTGATAGTTGGGCAGGATGCTGATATAATTCGCAGGCTCAAGGGTGAGTTGTTCAAGTCCTTTGATAGGAAGGACTTAGGTCTAGCTAAACAGATTTTGGGTATGAAGATTGTTCGTGACAGGAAAGCCAAGAGGTTGTGGTTGTCACAAGAGAAGTATGTTGAGCGGGTGCTTGCAAGATTCAATATGAGTGATGCTAAACCAGTCAGCACACCACTGGCTAGTCATATTAAGTTGACAAAGTGCATGTGTCCTTCTACCAAGGAAGGGAGAGATGATATGGAAGCAGTTCCCTACTCCTCTGCTGTAGGGAGTCTTATGTATGCAATGGTTTGTACGCGGCCAGATATTGCTCATGCAGTTGGCGTTGTGAGCAGGTATTTGTCAAATCCTGACAGAGAACATTGGGAAGCAGTTAAGTGGATTCTCGGATACTTGAAAGCTACTTCCAGTTTATGTTTGGTTTTTGGTAGTACGAGTCCAGTCTTGGAGGGTTTTACAGATGCAGACAATTCAGGTTCTGAAGAGAAGAAGTCTACTTCGGGGTATTTGTTTACTTTTGCAGGGGGAGCAGTATCATGGCAGTCCAAGTTGCAAAGTGTGTTGCTTTGTCTACAGCTGAGTCAGAATACATCGCTGCTACTGAAGCAGGCAAGGAGATGTTGTGGTTAAAACGGTTTCTCCAAGAGTTGGGTTTAAAACAAGATGAGTATGTGGTTTATTGTGATAGTCAGAGTGCAATTGACTTGACCAAGAATGCCACGTATCATAATCAGACCAAGCATATTGATGTTCGCTATCACTGGCTTCGAGAAGTGATGGAAAAGGAATTGATGAAAATGAATAAAGTTCATACTGACGAGAATCCTTCAGACATGTTAACAAAAGTTGTTACTTGTGACAAGCTGGAATTTTGCAAGGAATTGGTCAGGATGGACTCCAAGTGACAGGGTCACAGAGATCACCTCCTCTAATGGGTTCGGAGGGGGGAGATTGTTAGTCAAAAGTACTCCTCACCCACTTCTGTCAACCTTTGAATTTCTTTTCTCCTTTTTTGCCAAACTTTGATTTCTTGCTCCCTACTTTGTTGAAAATCTTGCCAAACTAATTATGCTATCCTCCTCCATTCTGCTATAAAAGGGGCAGCAAATGAAAGAAGAAGAGACACCCATCAATACATACTCCATCCGAGAATAAGAAAAAAGAGAGAAGAAAAGCTTCTGTAAAGCTTTAGAAAATAGAGAGAGAAAGATAATTCAAATAAAAGAGTATTTTATTTGGGTTCCATAACATAGTTATTGTGGTGAAGTAATTTGAGTTTGTACTCAAATTAAGATATCTTTGTATTCTCTCAATTTATTCTAGTAGATTTTTCGGAGATCGTCCTGTGGTTTTTACCTCTTTGTTTTAGAGGGTTTTCCACGTAAAATTCTTGGTGTCTCGTGATTTGATATTTTCTACTTATTATTTTCTGCCGTGATTATTATTTTGGTGGAACTGTAAATTGAATCTAGTTGGCATGTGCTGATATTTTATCCGTCTAATTTATCAAAGACAACAGTAGTTGGGAGGTGTTTTTCCCAACATAAACTTAAACCTAGGACAGATAGATATATAAATTAATGTCAGCTAACGTGGATATTGACTCCAAACCTAGCAACAACAACAAAACAATATGTGTCGTATATATTAATCCCAATATTATTCCATGAAAAAAAAAATCTATTTATAACGTAATTTTATCTTATGCATCTTTAAAAATAATACGTTAGTTTCATTTAAAAATAATACTACGTTAGTTTCATTTATGCTGCTAAGTGGAGATACAATCGTTTTCCATGATTTGATGATCTTAATTAGTATAGGGCAACTGGTCATGATGTCCAAACTGCAGCTGATGTGCTTGAGGAACTTGATAAAGAAGAGCTAGTCTTCAAGGTGTTGAAAATGAGATTCATGATCTTAATTTTGATAGTTCATCCATGCTACATAGCACTAATTCTGATGAGTTTACAAGTAAAAAATCTTCAAAGAAAAGAAGTAGAAGTATGGATCCAGTTGCAGAAGCTGTTTATAGTGCTCGCTACTCAACTTCATGAAACCGTCAAAATGTTTAGTCAAGCAATTTGTGAGTACAATCTAATGGAGTAAAAAAAGAAACTCAACGAGGAGCTTTCCAATATTTCTGGAATTTTCAGTGTGCACAGGTATCAGGCTGCGAAGAAGATGATCGATAATGAGAATCTCATGATATTATTCTTTGCTGCACCAAATGATAAAAAAGATGATTTTATACAAGCTTTACTTTATGGATCGAGACATTTGAAAATGTAGTGAATTTAAATTTTTAAGCCTATTATATGAATGGTGATAATTGCTTTCCTCTCATAAGACATATATGTCATGGTATTACACATAATCTATTATTACGCGAATACTTCAAAAACTATGGTCTCAAAAGTGTGGTGTATGATTCAAAATTATATATATACTTTAGCTTGAATAATTGTTTGTTACTGCATACTATATTACTTTTTGTTTATTTCTATTTGTATTGGCTTTAAGGCTTTTTTTCATGAAAGTGTTTATTTGAATTTTAAATGCATAAAAATATTTTAAAAAATTCTAGTAAAAAAATATTTTTTATTCATTTTATAAGTTTGTGGTATATAAAAAATAAAAAAATTTATTTCACATTTCATTAACAGTGTAATTCATATAAACTAAATACTTAAAGTATCTAAAGTAAAATGGTAATTTTATTCACGAAGGAATGAATAAAAATGAGAATGATCATTCCATTCATATTTCTATTTCATTCCTCAAGTCATTCCGTTCTATACATGCCAAGGATGGGAACCAAACATATCCTAATAGTATATAAAGGATTTTATAATTAGTGGAAAAAGATAGACGTAAGCTACTGATATGGGCCAGATCCATTAAGGTTTACTAGAGCACAATAAAGTAGTCCATTCCAGATACCTCAAACTTAAAAAAAACCTGTATTGGAAAGGTTTAGACTTTTTTATTTCAACGGAATGACTATTCCATTCCCTCTCATTCCACCAAACCAAACACAGCATGCCCAAAGCTGCTGAAGAGCTATCACTCGCTGCCAATCAAAGAAACCATTTTGTGTTGGTGTAAAGTTGAATGAAATCGATCGGTGAGGAAGGAAATAGAAATGACAGCTGCACCTCAGTCTTTCAATGGCAATCTCAAGGCAAGTTTCTGTTATTTTTAAGCTCCACTTATTTCGATCTTCCTCATTTATTTACCCATGCTAATGAGATAATTTTTAAGCAAAGAAAATAACAGGAAATTTAAATATACTAATTAATTTGAGTTTTCCCGGTAGATTATAATGATTAGTTCATCATGGATTATTGTTTAATTTAGTTTTGTGTTTGTAGAGTTTGATTTTGGATGTTGAGCATACCATTTGTTGGTGAAATATCCTGGATGACTTGTATCATTTTATCTCGTTAAATAAATGATGATTATGTTGCCTCTCGATCTGCTGTACTGATTTAATCCTAAATTTGAGAGTTTGGGTTTCAAATAAAAGTCAAGTTTTCAACTTTTGGGTTTCTAATTAGAGCCTAAAGATCTCAAAATTAGTGCCTTTGAGGTTCTGTATTCTTTTGTAATTAAGCAAGAGCATAAGTGACCGTGATTAGTTGTAAAACATATACTTGATATCAGTAAATTAGTGAACCAGCTATACTATTTGTTATTTGATGACCGCAATTTGGGTTGGGATATAAGTTCATGATTGCATTTTGTAGTTTACTTTACATGCTTAGTGGTTGGGATAGGGTAATTGAAAAAAATGTATATCCTTCTTCTTATTGTAGAAAGCACTTGCTGGCCTAAGACGGATCGACTTGGAAGGTTTGCGATGGAGAGTATTTGATGCCAAAGGCCAGGTTGGTTGGTTGGTGTTTACCCTTCTCTGCTGACCACCCTCGTCACCGCTCCATTTCTCTTCCGCAGTTTTTCTCTGATAATATTGTTAAATGAACAAGTAACTGATTGAATACTTAGCTTGCTGAATTTATATTTTTAAAAATGAAACAAGATGACAACGGTTGATGGGGACAAAGAAGAGATTTTTTATATTTATTATTCGGAGTTTTTATTATGTTTAATATAAAAGTAGTTGATGTAATTTATGTATTTTATTTATTAGTGGGGATTTCGGATATTAATTAGTGATTAGGAATTATTAATAAGGGTATTTTAGTCGTTTATTATTTTATTATTCTCCAAGTAATATTAGGGTTTGAGTCTCTTTAAATAGTGATATAATTCTCACAAGTTATTAGACTACAGATTATTATTGATATTGAAAAGGATTATTTTATTCATACCGTAGAGGTATTTTATCCATCTTAGTGTTGATACATGGAGTTGATACACTGGAGAGATCCTAGTGGTTTAAACATGGAGTTTAAATTATAGTTTATTTTCCATTAATTCTTCATCCTAGATCTGTCCTGCATCAACGGTGACTTGCATTATCATTCCGTGAATTGATAATGTGATGTTAAAAGATATTGATTGCTGTGACACTTGATTTTGAGAGGCTGACATGTTATCTCAATTGTCCACTTGGTTGAAGCACAAAAGTTTAGTCACCTACAACAAACTTTTCTTCTAGGTCCTTGGGAGGTTGGTGTCACAAATTTCTACTGTGATTCAAGGCAAAGACAAGCCCACGTACACACCTAATTGTGATGACGGGGATATGTGCATTGTCATTAATGCCAAGTATATTAGTTTCACGGGGAGAAAACTTACTGACAAGTTTTATCAATGGCATACGGGGCAAGTACACTGTTTTCAGTTGTTACTTTTTTGGTGAATTTTTAGTTACTGATGTTATGTAAGAAAATCACATTACCCTGAACTTTTATTTTCCACCGGTTCACTGTAAGTAGCATATTTTTTCATAAGCTGTGAAAAACAACAATGATATGCTCTAATTTGTTCGTACAGTTCTTGACCGCCCTTAGTTCATGAAATTTTGTTTTGGGATCTTTATCTTGATTTTTGACTATATATATTCTCTAGGTATATTGGCCACCTAAAGGAGAGGAGTTTGAAAGACCAGTTGGCTAAGGATCCTACAGAAGTCATTTGCAAAGCTGTCCTCCGCATGCTTCCAAGGAATAAGTTGCGTGATGTAAGTGTATACTCACTTTTGTACTTCCTCTATTGCATAGGTCAATCGAAGTCATAAATCATTAACCTTCCTCTTGCATTTAAGTTGAGTTTCTGTTTGAGTTTGTTATGTTAATTCAGTTATCTCTTAAGAATTATGCAAATTTGTCTATGGAGAAAATAGTTACTATGATCTATAACGTGTTACCTACCATATTATAAAAGGCAATTGGTTACAACTTACAAGCAGCAGAAAGCTGGGGCTCATATGTTAGCAGAGACAGTATGATATGACTGATTTGACATCATAGATGACTTATCCCATATATATATATATATATATATATATATATATATATATACACACACACACACACCACATCAAAGATGAAACAGTGATAACAAACAGTTATTTTCTCTCTTATTCTGTTTTTTTTAATCCCTTACCTGTACTGTAATAAACCTCTTATTTGTATGTAAAATTTAAGGGCTATTCATTTAGGATTGCCTTGTGTAAGTAAAACTAGCCACTGCCAATCAGAAAATTATTTTGACGATGTGAGTTTAGGTCCTAAAAGAAAATACCTTCAGAGTCAACAAACATTTGTTTTATCTATTAAGTAGATATTTAGTCTAAATTTACTCCATGGTTGGAGTCTTGAATGGATAATGATCCTTTTGGACATTAACAAGGTACATGATATGCACTGTTGGATTATATCTGTCTTCTTGAAAGTTTTGCTGATTATACAATCTATCCTGGCTCTTGTTTACTGGTGTCTTTACCGAAACATCATTGCTCTCTAATACAGTATAGAGATCGAAAGCTGAGAATATTTGTTGGCAGTGAGCACCCATTTGGTGACAGGCCCGTTGAACCCTAAGCAACACCCCCTCGTCAAGTGCGAGAAATGCGCCCTCGTGCAAGGCGAGCTTTAATTCGTGCTCAGAAGAAGGTCGAGCAGCAACAGCAAGAAATTTCAGATACAAGTAAAAAGAGAAAAAGGGAAGAGGTCAAAGCCGAGTTGAGCGCATAAAGGATTAGGCCAAAATGTGGGCTTTTCAGATGGTCAAAGTTTACTTCAGATAGTTGAAAGTTTCATGGATCGCTACTTTTTTGCAATCCAACACAACTGTGAGCAGTGGCTTGGCTGCAGTTTGGAACTTGTTTTATCATTCAAATTTTTCTGTTTAATTATGTATTTTGGAAATGTGGGAGGCCAATGGATAATTTGGCTCTTTGTTTTCCTTTTGGAAGCCCTAAATGTGCGCCAATGAAGGATCTTTTTGGTCCACTGTATTAGTTTATATCATAAGTGATGATATCTGGTACTGCCAGGTTTAGCACAAGTTTGAACTGTCAGGGCTATAATTGGTGCCAATTTGTTAAGAGGAAAATTGCAGTTGAGTTGACCTTTTGTTGTTTGCAACTAATGTGCATTTTGACATGGAATGTTGAAACAAACAAACCTATACAGATTTGCTGATGGAAGTTGGTTGTCAAAAAATACAATATATTAAAATAAATTGAAGAGTTTAATCACAAGAAAGTTTTCAAACCCAGTAGCCAAGTGGATTTTGTTTTTCCCTTTGGAGAAGTTTTCTGAAGTTCAACTTGACAAGGAAGAAGATAAACTCTTACCGGATGAAACTTGACAAAGGAAGATGACATTCTTACTGGATAAAATAATGTATCTAAGGTCGCTTTGAGGGGGATGGTGGGTTTTGAGGGTATAAATTTATTGTAGATGTAATTGGTTCAATTACCATTCACAGTGAAGATGTCTATTGCCTCAATTGTTGGGTAACAATCGTCTATAAAATTCCACTTTGGTGCAAACCTATTATTCTATGTAGCAGTACAATGATGCATCATTAGGTTCTAGGTTCTGTATCCGTCTGTGAAATTAAGAATGACTTCATGTTGTGATTAGCTAGTGGTGGGTTCACTAGATGCCTACCGTACCATGAGCTTAAAAATGTACTCAGATCACCGATTGTAGTGGAAACTAAAATAGGGAGGAAAGGGAGAAAGATAAAAGATAAGTGGTAACTGAAATAGGGAAAGGGAGAAAGATAAAAGAGCAATAAAGCGACCGTCAAGTATCTGTGTTAAGACTCAAATCCATCCTACAATGTGGGATCTGCCCATCTTTTAATTTAATTTGGCCGTCATATGACATTCATAACATTCCACCCATCATAACATTCCACCACCCTCTTACGACGTAGTCCCATCCCTCTATTTACTACTGAATACTAAACTATCCAAGATAAGAGGTCCAAGCATATATCAAACCTACCTACCACTAATGTAGGATCTGCCCCCATATGGCAAATTAGCATATTATATTATATTCATAACATTTTGGTGTCAACAGTTCCAAACATCACATAAATACACCCTTTAAAAATAAAAAGTTTGCAAAAGAAGCAACAAATGGTTACAAAAGGAGTGCAACAACTCCAGAGCTACAAAGCACTGTTCCTTACCATGATAATTTTAGTACAGAACAAAACAAGATTCAAGCAGCTGGGAGCCCAAAGGAAGGGGGGGGGGGAAGATTCAAGACGCTAATCACTTGAAGAACCATCATCATTTTCTTCATGCTCTGCCACTACTTTTTCTATAAACCTCTTCCTAACTCCTTCAAGTACTGTTTCTCTAGACAAATCTCGCCCACTGTGGCCATCATTAAGTACAGGATCCGATTGGCAAAGAACCAACGCAACACCTAGCAACATGGAAGAACATGCAGGTTATGCAGAATACTAAGCAGGAATACAGCAAAATTGACATTAGAAAATGAGCATCAAGAAATTAAAATTTAACATCCAAAACAAGGTTTGGTAAGCAGAATAGAACGGCATATTGCCATTCTAAAGGACCAGCGGTGTGGGGGAGGAGCAGAAAAGAGAGAGAGAGAGAGATTTGTAAGCATATGTACATAGATTAACAAGCATCGGCAGCCATAAATATTGGCTAAAAGGCCAAGCTGATTGATGAAATGTTACAGACTTGAAAATAAAGTAGCGATCTCAAATTGAAGGCATGGATGTGCCATTTCTATCTTGTTAAAAACACATTTCAAGGAACATGAAATTAAAGGAAGAAGAAGAGAAGGAAAACAAATACCTTCAGGAGTGCATCTCCTACCAAAATTATGCAACCCCACATAATTTGCCTTAACAGCACCACTATTATATACCAGCAAAGTGGGAAGATTGCGATCTGGATAGTAAGGAATGCATTCAGTTGATATTATTTTAACAAATTTTGTTCCCAGGTATTTTGCAGCCAGTTCTTCCAGACACTGTAAAAGCACCCCGCATTCTGGGTACCTATCAATTTACAACATAGATCAATTCTCACATTAATATAGTTCTTCCGTCCTGAAAAGGACTGCAGGGGAAGAAAACAAAAAAAAAAGATAACCCAAAAGAATGACGAGGTACACAAGTCAAAGTCTTCAGCTTGAAGACCCATGTAAAAGTACTTTATCTCCTAACTAGAAATATATTATTTTGGGGTCTGTATTAGAGGATATTAGTTTTATCTTAAATTAGTACATTATATTTGGGCCCACAGTTAAAGAAGCAGTTAACTTTTAAAATTTGCCTAAAACGTGAACTTAAGCCCATTCATTTAAGGACAGAAGGAGTTAAACACCAATATCTTTGTTCCAACACACATTCACTAGAAAATAACAGACCAAACAAGGAAGAAAATAAGACTACATAATCCAGACTCCAGAGAGTAAATTAAAACAACTGTAACAAATTGATGGAAAGTATTACCCATCTTTATACAAAATGACAACCACCCAAACATCTAGTGAAGCTTGTGAAACCTCGCGCACAAAGTCTGATCCAGAAATTGGAATTACTGATCCAAACTTTGCAACCTTAGCTGCTTCTCTTATCTCTGCCAACCTCTTCTTCCTTTTAGCACAAAAACCACCAAATAATTAGAATTTTTTTATAAAAAAAAAATCAACTGCAAATTATTCCTTCCCTAAAGTAAAAATAATAATGTTTCCAAAATTCATCTTTTTCTTCTGAAAAGGAGTTTAAATCTTTGATTCCTATGATGCTATCAAATTCTAGAATAGAGCATTCAAATGGAAATAAATAAAGACCCATTTCTGAAGCTAAATAGAAACTCAAGTTTATTGAGAAAATAAATGTTTTTTCTTCTGATTTTTTTTTTATTATTTAAATATTGGAAATAAATCAAATCTAAAGTAGTTTTGTATTTGTACCTATATTCTTGGAGGAAGCGGTCATCGTCAAGATCCTGGTCATCCTCGAGATCTTCAAGCTCTTCTTCAGTCTTATCATTGATCCAAGATTTGTCTTCTGGTTTAGATTCTTCGTCTTGGGCAGGTGTAAAAGAAGGGGCCTTAAACGCAGGTGGCTTTGGAGGTAAATTGCCAAGCTTTCTTTGAATGTCATCCCACTGTGTCGATGATCCTTCCAAGTCCTTGTACACGAAGTGGTTATCCATTGAATTTTATCTCTCCCCCTCTCTTCTAAGTTTCTATATATATCTAAATCTGTAATATATGTGGCTATGAAAAAATATTAATTCATGGGGAAAAAATAGTAAAACATGAAACAAACACGTTACATGATGAGCACTTTTTAACAGTTTAACTAGCGAGAGAAGGTTTCTAATAGTTACTTGCTGACAAATAAGGCACTAAAAAAGGCTGTATCGTAATAAGAGTTGTTGCTCTGTACATATATGAAATTTAATTCTGAAAGTACAAACGCGGAATCAGAATCAAACGAGGGCAGGTTGTAACAATCAGAACACAGACAATAACATGGGGTGTTCTTTGTACACAACTAGAAGCACCTAGAGAATGCAACACAAACACAACACAACTGGATGCAAGCTCTTGTTTCTGGTTCAAGTAAATGGACTATGCGCAATTACCGGAAAAATGGGCTCAAGTTTGACAGAAATCAAGTGTAGACTCTTTACCTGAAAACATGCTAATTATGATTCAAAGAGATAACTCCAACCACTGGAACATATAGTTTTTAGTTCTGGAGTCATTTTACTGCTTTCCTCTTGTATCTCATCTTTTCTAAATATTACAATAAAAACATAAAAATATAATAATTAAAAAAAGAAACTATTGGGAACTAATCATTTTGACTGGACTACCCACGACAAACTAGTTTTGAGAGTAATATCACATCCTAAATTTTTTAAACATGTTGTGATTGTTCGATCTCAGATAACAAAACTGTTAATAAGAATAAATTGATAGCTTACAAGGGAAAGGTAATGCTATGTATTTTCGCTTCGCACTAATATAAAACCAGTTTCTTTCAAGCAATATTTCAGATATTTTTAAGCATTTGTGCAGGAATCTCATTGTGCTTATGAATTGACATGACTCTGAGGCTGCTCAACATAATATTGGAAAAATTGAACCAGTACCAAAACCTATATTCATGAAAGCCCAGTACAGGCACCGGTAACGAGATAGCAGTTTGGTTTAGGCCGTTAATACTGGTTTGGGTTTTATTTGGTCCCCTTCTACCAGCTCAAGTACAACAATATTAGATCCTTCACAATGACATGGACACTAGCAGCAAAAATATAAACACACACTAGGAAATTAACATTCACAATAGGCCAATTATATACTTTATATCTTCCTAATTACACTGAATAATTATGATTCAAACTGCAAAACGCACAACATACCTTAAATTAGTACTGCAAATCATGTCAATTCATTATATCATTTCCAAAAGACATAACTACCATTAACTAAAAGAAAGTGTTAACGCCTGATTTTGTACGCCTCACGAAATCACCCAAAAGGACATGTCAAATGAGCGCCAACGGTTGATGGAGTAATTGTTGTGAAATCAAACTCACGAAATACACTCACATAAACATAAATAAAGAAATATAAAGTATGAACACAAGAATTTACGTGGAAACTCAATTGGGAAAAAATCACCGAGAGAGAGTAATCCACTATAATAACAAGTTATGTATTTGTGTTGTATCTGTGCCCTTCGATATTGTCTTCTATCCTCCAAAACCCTAGCTTGTAGCCGTATATATAGAAGTAACATCCACCTGTATCCAACTAGGAGAAGGATTCTTTATCCTTCCAGAGAAGGATTCTTTATCCTTCCAAATAAGGAAATACAATCCTATTTTAATAAGAACTCTTCCACTGTCATAATAAATACATATGGGTCATCACCATATCTGGACCATTAAATAGACTGGGCTGCACCATGGCTAGACTCAAATAATCACATCCCAACATTGTCCCCCAGTCTCTTATTTATAAGTCTCTTATTTATAAGGAACTTATAAATAAGAGACTATACAAATTTATCCCAACAAAACGACTATATTTCCCGAAGACAAAATATCACACCTAAACCCCCTGTGCCGAA
The DNA here is from genome assembly GCA_016801055.1 of Panax notoginseng. Classification (NCBI taxonomy): domain Eukaryota; kingdom Viridiplantae; phylum Streptophyta; class Magnoliopsida; order Apiales; family Araliaceae; genus Panax; species Panax notoginseng. The sequence continues at coordinate 259,307,739 of CM029012.1, forward strand.
CTAAAATTGTTGGCTCCCAATATCGTCGCTCCACTCCTCTTGTTCACTCATAAGATAGATAAACAATTTCTCTTATCACTACTGAAGATATAAAGAACCAACCTTATCACAACCGAAGATATAGAGAACCAACCTTATCACAACCGAACTAACATTATCACTACCGAAGATATAGAGAACCAAACTTATCACAACCGAACCAACCTTATCACTACTGAAGATATAAAGAACCAACCTTATCACAACCGAACCAACCTTATCACTACCGAAGATATAAAGAACCAACCTTATCACAACCGAACCAACCTTATCAGAACCGAGCCAACCTTATCCCTGCCGAAGATATAAAGAACCAACCTTATCACAATCGAACCAACCTTATCACTACCGAAGATATAAAGAACCAACTTTATCACAACCGAACCAACCTTATCACTACCGAAGATATAAAGAACCAACCTTATCACAACCGAACCAACCTTATCACAACCGAACCCACCTTATCACAACCGAAGATATAGAGAACCAACCTAATCACAACTGAACCAACCTTATCACAACCGAACCAACCTTATCACTACCGAAGATATAGAGAACCAACCTTATCACAACCGAACCAACCTTATCACTACCAAAGATATAAAGAACCAACCTTATCACAACCGAACCAACCTTATAACTATCAAACACCAATTACAAAGTTCGTTCCGAGAAACTGAACGTATTCGTTCCAAAGAACTGTATAAATGTTTATTTTGACCATTTAGGAGGACGTCGGTCCATCCCGAAAGATATTGTCCAATCGAGAGGACGATGGTCCGTCCCAAATGAAGTAATCCGTTCGGAAGGACGATGGTCCGTCCCGAATAAAGTTGTCCGTTCGAGAGGACGTCGGTTCGTCCCGAAGGAAATAATCCGTTCGGGAGGACTACGGTTCGTCCCGAAGGAAGTAATCCGTTCGGGAGAACGATGGTCCGTCCCGAAGGAAATTGTCCGTTCGAGAGGACGTCAGTCCGTCCCGAAAGAAGTAATCCGTTCGGGAGGACGATAGTCCGTCCCGAAGGAAGTAATCCGTTCGGGAGGACGATGGTCCATCCCGAAGGAAATTTACCCGACCTTATACTGTCATCCGACCTTTTATCCCCAAATGTAGACAATCGAAGACATGATGAAGCCAATGTGGTATAGTCCGAGGCAAATTGCAATTATCCGAAGAGGATTGTTGTTGCCCAAAGTGGGTTGTTTCTCAAATGTCACCGGAGAGCCTCCAAAAGTTCAACAAAGTACCAACTTTAATTGCCCCCCAGTCTCTTATTTATACTTATAAATAAGAGAGTATTCAAAAAGTCTCTACGGGATTTTTATCCTCCGAATTTTTATCCTCCGAATTTCCTTCAGACCGTGGTTGATGATGAAACTGAAGCCGCCTTAATATCCGGCCCCGCCCGACCCCTGTGGGAGGCTTCGATCAGACTTTATATCCGTCGAAAGTAAACAGCCGAAGACATGATAAAAATTTCAATCAACCCATCCTGATGATGCCACTGACCGAACAACGGTTTCTTGAGATTCTCTTGCAAACTTGCACGGTATCACTGTTGTTTTTAAATTAAGCATACAATATCCTTTGAGTTGGTTCTCCTTCTTGAGGAATCGGTGATTTGAATGACATTAAAAGATTCCCACAGACGGCGCCAATGTTAACGCCTGATTTTGTACGCCTGACGAAATCACCCAAAAGGACAGGCCAAAATAGCGCCAACGGTTGATGGAATAATTGTTGTGAAATCAAACTCACGAAATACACTCACATAAACATAAATAAAAAAATATAAAGTATGAACACAAGAATTTACGTGGAAACCCAATTGGGAAAAAACCACGGAGAGAGAGAGTAATCCGCTATTATAATATTAGAAGTACAAGTTATGTATTTGTGTTGTATCTCTTGTGCCCTTTGATATTGTCTTCTATCCTCCAAAACCCTAGCTTGTAGCCGTATATATAGAAGTAACATCCACCTGTATCCAACTAGGAAAAGGATTCTTTATCCTTCCAAATAAGGAAATACAATCCTATTTTAATAAGAACTCTTCCACTGTCATAATAAATACATATGGGCCATCACCATATCTGGACCACTAAATAGACTGGGCTGCACCATGGCTAGACCCAAATAATCACATCCCAACAAAAAGCATAACGAAAAAGTCTCGATTTTGGAGTATCCCATCAGAAACCCCAGCATAACCTAACCTTCCAGACCCATTATTTGACTTCATAAAAAGTAAAAAGTAGAAAATAAAAAATAAGAAGAAGAAGAAGATTTACTTGTATATTTATACGGAAATTGATAGCCTGTGCAAATACTCGCAAGCCTCAACCTTTTGAGAACGATTGTTTGGTCTGTGAAAGGTAAGCAAGCTGTGAACTATTAACTGTCAGGTCAACCTATATTAACTAGAATATAATGGGTTCATTAACTATTTTTATTTATATGGGTTGGTTAAAGTTTGGAACCATATTTTAAAAAAGAAATATAGTTCTAACCCGGTTAACCATTTTTTGACCCATATTTTATTCTAAATTCAAATCAAAAAAATTTTCCACCCATATTTACATATTCAACAAGCTCAACCACCCAATCACCCACCCCACCTAACCCACCCCCATCCACATCCACACCCACTCGCACACCCAAACCTAAAAAAATAATATTATGTGATTACATATACACCCCTTACCCCCACCCTGCCCACCCCCCACACCCACACCCAAAAAAAATAATATGTATACACCACCCACCCCACCCCTCACACTCACCCACCCCACTCCCCACACCCACCCACCCACCCGCCCGCCCGCCCACCCGCATACCCCTACCCCTTACGCCCCACCCACATACCCACCCCACGCACTTACCCACCCCCACCTTACCCCCCACCCACCCACCCACCCACCTACCAACCAGCCCACCTACCCACTCACCCCACTCACCTACCTACCCACCCACCCACCCAACACTCCCTCCAAAAAAAAAATATTAAGCGATTATGAATACACCACCCACCCCCACCCCATACCCTACCCTACCCACCTACCCACCCAACACTCCCACTCACCCCACCCCACCTATCCACCCACCCACCCATTCCCCCCCACACGCTACCCCCACCCCACCTACCTACCCACCCACCCAACACTCCCTCTCAAGAAAAAATAATATTAAGCGATTATGTATACACCACTCACCCCGCCCCACCCCCACACTCACCCCCCGCCCCACCCCATCCCCCACCCCCACCCCCACCCCCATCCACTCCACCCCCCACCCTCACCCCACTCCACCCAAAAAAAATAATATTATGCGATTACGTATACATCCCTTACCCCCCACCCACCCCTACCCACAAAAAAAAATAATATTATGTGATTATGTATACACCTCTTACCCCCCACCCCCACCCAAAAGAAATAATATGTATATACCACCCACCTCACCCTACCCCATTCATATTAAAAGTTCATTTAAAAGTTCTATTTAAAAGTCAAAACATCTTTAAAATGGTTAATATGGTTTTTAACCATAACCATATGGTTCCAACCCACATAACCCATATTAAAAATGGTTAATATGATTTTAGTTCTTAAATGGAACTATAACCATATTTTAAAAACCAAAACCAACCCATAACCATATTTTGTCAGACCTACTGGTGACTATAACTTAGATCTCATCAGCAGTTGCCGGGGAAAAAGATAACCAAAAATTAAAAGGAACCAATATTTCCACAACAAATTATATATATATATATATATATATATATATATATATATATATATATATATATATATTCTAATGTAAGACTCAAAAAATTGTTAAGGTCTTATATGCGTAAATATCAAAAAATAAATATTATAAAAATATCAATTTTACATAATATTAATATTAACTTAATTAAATGATAGACCCTACATAAGAAAATATCATAAAATATTATCAAAATAAAAATAAGACAAATAACTGCTATTGGGCCTGTTTCATCATATCTATCAATAATCATATTATTCTTATTTGTTTGTGCTCTCTGAACAATATATACTGCTATCATTAAAATAAGTATAAAAATATCGTAAATATATATTTATACATAAATATTACTATAATGTTATTAAAAAGTCTTTTTTAATTAAAATAAACAGCAAAATTTATTTGAACTAAGTTGAATATAATTTATCAATACTAAGTCGAATATAATTTTGATGCTTCAAAAAAAAATGAATATAATTATAGAAATAATTTTAAAATATTTCCTTATCATTATGAAGTACAATTTTAAGGAATATAAGGGTTTGAAGTTATTTTAAAAATGTAATGTTATAAAGAATTTTAAATTTAGTTACAAGATATATGTATCCTTATTAATAGCTTTTTATAGTTAGAATAATAAATCTATTTGTTGAATTGAAATGAATACTTTTGTGAACATATTATTTTGGATTAATTTTTTTAATATTAAGTTTTAAAAACTAAAATTTATTATTACAAAGAAAAATTTAAAATAGTGAGCTCATTATTTTGAGACGATGGAAGTAATACTCTCTCCGTTCTCAAAATGATGATTAAAAATATAAATTTGTTGTCTCTAAAAGAATGAGATATAGTATATAAAGTGATGAATAATTACGCCATTTAATGAGAACAATTAGTATAAAAAAATTTATCTGTCACTTTATATAATCTTGTGGGACTATTAAGAATAATTTTATTTTTTTTTGAATTTTTATTTTTTTAATATGTGAAAATTGTACTATTTTACTATTTTTTTTGGAAACGGATGGAATATTAGATTAGTTAATTCCAAATTTGGTAAAACTAATGATCTAATCATGATAGTCGGGATGTTTTACCGAAAACACGATTATACTTTTAATTTTTTAAATTATTCCATTAAACTAATTAGCATTTTAAAATTGGGTCATTCTGTTATCTTTTGTTCACAGCCGTTAAATATTTTCAGACGTAGACGTAAAAAAGAAAAAATTAAAAAAGAAGAAAATGACATGACCAATAATGTGGCTTACGCGACAAAATAAAAAAACTCTGATTTCTTATTGCTAAAAGTCGTGTCAAAGCTCCCTCGTACATTTGTTGTTGCATTATAACTAGGGCCGAGCAAGTAACTAAATTGGAACCGAAACCGCCTCAAAAACTGCACGAACCGCACCAATTAAAAGTGCACCAACGGTTCCGGCGTATGTGGCAGTTTTAGGTGGGCTGAATAACCAAATTTACGGTTTCGATTTGGTTACTAGCCAAAATCGCACACATAAAACCGAAACCGCACCATGTGTGTGTATGTATGTATTATCTCTAGTAAATTCTAAAGTTACTTTTCACTTGAACACGCTCAGAGAAAACCCAAGTATTGCATTATCATTTTTTTACCAATTGAAAGAAGATAGTTAAAGGTTATAGAGTCAAAAATTAAGCATTTGGGTTTTAGAATTTCGAATTTATTTGATGCGGTACTGGAGGGGCTTATAGCTGAGAGGTCAAATTCGTTGGTTCGAGCACTTGATGCATTGGCTAAGGTCTATACTATAGTAGTAATAGTCTAATAGATTATTTATCAAATTAGGTACAATTAGGATTATATTATATAAGTCCTCCCTGCAATATATTAGATAGAATTTCATTCCATCTCCAGTATATACTTTTAATTTTTGGTGAACTAGATAAACCTTATTGCTTGTTATCGAATATATGGTCTCCGTTGTTTTATATAGCGTATGTTTTAGTTTTAAAGCATCATTCCTTTATTATAAACTAAAACTATTTTATGTGTCTCATTGTTCTATGATTTGATGGTGAATTTGACATGTTTAGCATAATGAGCTTTGTTTATATGATTGATATAATTCTTATTGCTGACTCTATCACTAAGTTAATTGCTCGATGTGAGCTCTGTGTTAAATTCTATTGAAGGCTACCTTTTGTTGTTACAATTGGTTTTGAAACCGAAACTGCACCAATCACAAGCGATTTCGTGTATGATTTTGAATTTGTCAAACCGCACCTAAGCGGTTTCGGGTGCGGTTTGGATTTCAAACCACACCATGCTCACCCATAATTATAACCATTGACTTGATACCACTTTCCAGTATTCTGGTCATACTTTCACCCTGGATACATGATTATTTTCCAAAAAATTCACCCACGCCACTTCAAATGTTGATTTTCAAATAATCCTTGGAATTTTTTTCTAATGCTAAGTTTTTGAAGTCCTCCTATATCCAGGGTGAAAATTATCCTGTATTACAGTCCTCTAATGCTAAGTTTTTAAAGTCCTCCTCTAATGTTTCAAACGTTAATTAAAGTGGTGTTCTCTCTCTCTCTTTTTATTCTGACATCTTTACTTTTTAATAATAATAAAAAAAAAATCAGACGCCGGTGGAATTGGCGTTTGCTCTCTCTCTCCTCACCCATCTTTTCAAAGTTACTTAATAAAAAAAATATTTCCCAACAAATGCCACTTAAACTGGCGTTTGCGCCTCTTTAAAAAAATTCATTTTTTTAAAAACATCTATTTAAAAAAACGTCTATTTAAAAAAAATATTGATTAAGTTAATATAATAATTTGATTAAGGAAATTTATTAATTTTGGTCCAAAGTTACTTGAATTGGCGTCTGATTTTTGATTTTCAAATTCAAGCGCCAATTCAATTGGCGTTTGGCCAATTTTAAAAATCCTTGAACTTTTTAGATAGTATCTAAAAAATTAGATGTCATAAAGGCCATTCTTGGAAAATACTTCTGGATACAGATTCTCCCAATATTGACTGCTATTCAAATTTTGTACATCTGCACTATGCTCGGGTTGAGCACCATAAATCTGGCTCTCTTGATGTTGCGAGTGTGACGTCCCCAAAATATGTCCATTCCATTCAACCCATTCTGAGTCGCCAAATACATGGTACAGAAAATAACTACAACTTTATTATTATAATTGTTGTGCAAAATATGACAACACATATACTGTGAGTTTAAATACAAATATTGTCATCTAGACAGTATTCAAACTCAAATGGAGTTTTCATTACAATTATTGATACACTATCTTACAAAATAGTGAGGACTACTAAAACAACTATCTCGAACCATCATTCCGTACCCCGACTAGTTCCCGCTATATTCTCGCCTCCTGAAAAGAAAAAGGGAACAAAAAGAAAAAGGGTGAGCTCAACTAGCCCAGTAAAGAACATTATGACTAAGATAATATAGAACAAATTATCGTTAGTGTAAGACCCCAACTTTTATAAATAAAGATGAATTTTCTATAAATATCATTTTTGAATATTATGGAGTTAATTTGATATAATGTTATAGTTGTGGGTAATAGTTATAAATTTTACAAAGTAAGCAAGTTGTTTTAAAATATTCGTTTGGTCGGGAAATATTCTTTTTATCGGGAAATATTCGTACGACGGCACAATCATTGGTGGACCCCACAACAGAAGTATAGTCGTAGTTAGAAAACGACAAAATTATCTTTCTATAAAAATAACGGCTGAGGTGTTACCGTTAAAACCGTTAAAACTGTTAAACTACCCGGTAGTAAAAGTACAGTAATACGCGTGGTTGCATAGTAGCACACGGTATTGATTATTGATGCTTACGTGAGAAGTCACTCAGCTATACTCAATTATTGCTACAGTAATTGCTGCATCATATCTCTTAAATTATTGTCATAGTATCATCTGTATAATATGTTATATTATTAAATCAATAATTGAGACGTGGTGGTAAGTTTAGTTATTTTTATGGGGGGCCCATATGTCATCATCTAAGAGTCTCTTCGTCAATAGTAATTACCGTCGTCAATAGTATTTACCTTGGTCAATAGTAATTACCTTCGTCAATAGTATTTACCTTGGTCAATAGTAATTACTTTCGTCAATAGTAGTTGTCCCTTCAATATTACCAAGAGTCATTTGTCCCTTCGTTAAGACCAAGAGTCATTTGACCCTTCGTTAAGACCAAGAGCCACCTTCAGTTTTTCTATAAATAGAGGCCTAGGGCTTCATTATTTTTCACGAATTCATTCAAGCTATAGAGAGAATAAAAGAGAGAGAATAAAAGTATTCTGCTACTTCACTTTTCCAATATCCAGTTCTTTTAAGGTAGGGAATATTATTTTTTTTATATTCATGAAGAGAACTCCTGTTATTCCATTCTTTATTATTCTGTTGGAATAACCTGTATACGCGGTCTACCCTATACTTGGTGACATTCTCCTATTATTCTGTTGGAACATCCTGTCTGTGTGTTTTACACCGGACCTGGTTCCGTCTTTATTATTATTCTGTCGGAATATCCTGTCTGTGTGTTTTACACCGGACCTGGTTCCATTATTTATTATACTGTTCTTTATTATTCTGTCGGAATATCCTGTCTGTGCGTTTACGCCGGACCTGGTTCCATTATTTATTCTTCTGTCGGAATATCCTGTCTGTGCGTTTACGCCGGACCTGGTTCCATTATTATTATTCTGTTAAGAATAACCTGTCTGTGCGGTCTATCGCATGCATGGTGATTTCTTTTGTTATTCCATTCTTTATTATACTCAGTTGATTAAAACTTTGACTTCTATACTCCATGAAATTAGTGGAATATCCTTGACATTTGCGCTTCATCTAGTATCTATTCATGAAAATATTCTCCTGATCAGTCTTGAAGTTTACTCCACAAAGCAGTATCATGTTGACAATTTGGACGTTATTAATTCCTGGATAAATTAATTCTTGAACTTGTTTTATTGAATTCTTATATCATTGTCATCATTCTCATGTTTATATTCTGTTGAAAGTCATCTGTGGCCTGTAGTGCATAGATGGACTTAGTATGATTATGACCAGGGATTATTCGGTGTAATCATGACCGTAATGTTACAAATGATGTGGTAAAAGTCCTCATTGGCCCGTAGTGCATTGATGGACAGTTATTGGCATGATCATGACCATTAATGAATATACGAATATCCTTGGCCGTAGTGCAGGGGTGATTCGATGATGTGGATTATTTTATTAAGCTGAGTCTCAGCGATCACAGTGTTGGAAAATATTTTAAATCATAAAAGATAGTAGAGTTTATTTTCTACTTGACTCTTTTAATGGATTGCTTGTTCCGCTGCAGTTAAACTTGATGTCTATTATATTTTATCAGTTTAACATTGTTGAAGGCTAATGATAATTTATTCTGCATTATCTTAGTCATAATATTTCTTACTGGGCTAGTTGAGCTCACCTTTTCTTTCACTGTTCTCTTCAGGAAATGAGAACGTAGCTGGGGCAAGTCGGGGAACAGAGTGATGGTCCGAATGATAGTATTAGTTAGTAGTCCTCACTATTCTAGGTAATGGTGTGTTAATAAATGTTACGAGGACTCCTTTTGAGTATAAATACTCTCTAGAAGATAATATTTGTATTCAAACTCACAGTTTATGTTTTGTCGTATTGTACACGACAGTTGTATTAGTAAGTTGTATTTGTATTCTGTACTATGTATCTGACGACCCAAGATGGGTGATGTATACCTAATTTTGGGGCGCCACAGTTGGTATCAAAGCTTAGGGATATGATCCCTGGCTAAGATGTGAGAATAGAACTAGGAGGGGAGAGACGGAGAATTCCTTCGCTAGTATGACCTACCTAAGTTTATTTGCATGATATTTAATTGGTCGGTCATAATATAAGGATAAAATATGACATATAAATTAATTTTTATTTTGTGGCAGTATCTGAAAATGGCATCTCAGAATGTTGAGAATAGCAATGGAGCACAGGCGACTGTTAATTCACCACATATCAATAATCAGGATAATGTGCATCAGGAAGGTGACAATCCTCATGCAAACAACAACACTGACCAAATGATGAACGATCAAATGTTCAAAGGCTTTATGCAATTCATGCAACAACAGGTGAAAGCGACTCCTGTCCATAATGTAGGTGGAAATACTGAAAACTCTCTGGCGGTCACCGCTAAACAGTTTAAGGAGCTGGGACCATCGGAGTTTAAGGGAGAACCCAAACCACTTGTAGCTGAAATATGGATAAAGCAGATCACTAAGATATTTGATGTCTTGGGTTTCTCCGAGGAGCAAAAGGTTCCCTTTGCCGCCTTTATGTTGCGAGGAGAGGCAGATTACTGGTGGGAATCGATAAAGCGTACTCAACCTGCCGCACTGAAGATATCCTGGGAGAAGTTTCAAGAGCTGTTTAACGACAAATACTTTCCCGAGAGTATTCGTCACATGAAGGAGGTGGAGTTCATCAAATTGGAGCAGAATAATATGACCGTGTCGCAGTACGAGGCAAAATTTGCGGAGTTATCCCGGTTTGCGTCCCACCTGGTGGATAATGAAGAAAGAATGACGCGGATGTTTTTAAGAGGTTTGAAGCCGGAGATACGTTAACATCTTGTTTCTCATAAACTGTGTTTGTATTCAGATGTTGTAAATAGGGCTCAGTTGGTAGAGCGTGACAACGAGACAACGCAACCAAAAGAGAGCAGCCGGCAAAATGATAATACCAGTGAAAGCAGTCATCGAAGCGGTGATAACAAGCGTGGAGGGAATCAACAGGCCAGAAATGGTAACCACTTCGGTGGTAATCAGGGCCAAAATAATAAGAATAGTCATTTCAAGAAGAGGAGATTCAACAATGATGGAAAGACGTCAGCACCATCACCTGTCGTTAAGGAAGGAGAACGACCACCTATCATATGTTTCAAATGCGGAGGGGAGGGGCACATCAGTCCAAACTGCGCGATGCCGTCCAAAGCATGTTATAATTGTGGAAGAGAAGGTCATTTAGCCTGATTATGTCGTTTATCGAAGACAAATTCAGCTAGAATGGAGGCACCAAAGGCCGTCCCAGAAAAGTCAAAACCGGTTGTGCAAAGAAGAGCGTTTATTGTGAACTCCCAGAAAATAAGGAACCCAAATGAGGTCATCACGGGTAAGCTTATCATAAACTCTAACGAAGTCTATACTTTATTTGATACCGGTTCTACCCATTCTTTTATTTCTCCTACTTGCGCTCATCGATTAAATTTGATTCCGGAGAAATTAGACTTTGACTTAGCAGTTGAAACTCTATTGGGAGAAATCTTCATTACATCCACAGTTTATAAGTCTTGTTTGGTTCAAGTTGGTACCCACACATTACCTGTCGATCTTATTTCATTAAAAATACTTGCATTTGACGTGATTCTAGGGATTGATTGGTTAACTACTCATCATGCAAAAATTGATTGTTTTCGTAAGGTTGTTAGCTTTCATATTCCTAATCGACCTATTATGCGAATTCAAGCAACCAAACCATTAAAATCAATCGCTGTCATCTCAAGCCATAAAGCTATTCGTTTATTGAAAAACGGATGTCAAGCTTTCTTAGCTCATGTCACAGATCTAAACAAAAATACGTCAGCTTTGAATGATATTTCTGTTGTTAATAAATTTCCTGACGTATTTCCCGAAGAACTTCCTGGCCTACCCCAGAGCGTGAAATTAAATTTTGTATCGACCTTGAACCCGGTACAAAACCCATTTCCAAAGTCTCATATCGAATGGCTCCTATTGAACTTCAGGAGTTAAAGATCCAACTGCAGGAATTGTTAGACATTGGTTTTATTCGTCCTGGTACTTCTCCTTGGGGTGCTCCTGTTCTGTTCGTAAAGAAGAAAGATGGGAGTATGCGACTTTGTATTGATTATCGGGAGTTGAATCATGTCACCATCAAAAATAGGTACCCATTGCCACGTATTGATGACCTGTTTGACCAGTTGCAAGGAGCACAATTCTTTTCAAAGATCGATCTTCGTTCTGGATATCATCAGCTGAAGGTTAGAACTGAGGATATTCCAAAGACTGCCTTCAGAACTCGGTATGGGCATTATGAATTCTTAGTTATGTCTTTTGGATTGACTAATGCTCCTGCTGCCTTCATGGATATGATGAACAGGGTATTCAAGGAATATTTGGATCACTTTGTGGTCGTCTTTATCGATGACATCCTTGTTTATTCCAAAAGCCGTGAAGATCATGAGCAACACTTGAGGCTGGTACTCCAAAAGCTTCGTGAATACAAACTTTATGCCAAGTTGAAGAAATGCGAGTTCTGGCTGGAAGAGGTAGCATTCCTTGGGCACGTAGTATCAAGTCGTGGAATATCTGTTGACCCGGCAAAGATTGAAGCTATTCAAAGCTGGGAGCAACCTAAATCAGTGACCGAAGTACGTAGCTTTCTCGGTCTAGCTGGTTATTATCGGAGATTCGTGGAAGGATTTTCTCGAATCGCTACTCCATTAACTCAGCTGACTCGGAAAGATACAAAGTTCGGTTGGAGCGAAGAATGTGAGCAGAGTTTTCAAGAACTCAAGAGAAGACTCATTTCAGCACCTGTTCTAACAATACCATCTGGCTCGGAGGGATTTGTCATCTACAGTGATGCTTCGAACAAAGGGTTGGGATGCGTTCTCATGCAACATGGAAAAGTCATAGCCTATGCATCAAGACAACTCAAGGAATATGAGAGGAATTATCCTACTCATGATCTAGAGTTGGCAGCTGTTGTCTTTGCACTTAAAATTTGGAGGCATTACTTGTATGGGGAGAAGGTGGAGATCTTTACGGATCATAAAAGCCTCAAATATTTCTTCACTCAAAAAGAACTCAACATGCGACAACGACGTTGGCTTGAACTGTTGAAAGATTATGATCATACCATTCAATACCATCCTGGAAAAGCGAACGTGGTAGCTGACACATTGAGTAGAAGATCATATACGGGTACAAGTGCAATATTAACAACGCAAAGACCCATTTTGTGTGACTTGCAAAGGATGGAGATAGAGTTAAAGACTCCAGAGACCCATGTGATGATGGCGAATATACGAGTAGAACCAACTTTAATCGATAAAGTTAAAGCTGCTCAAGCTACAGACCTGGAGCTGATGCGTATGAGGAAGAACGTGCAAGAAGGTTCTATGCCGGAAGCAAGAATCGATGAAGAAGGAATACTTCGAGTCAACTCCAGACTTTGTGTTCCTAACAACCCTGATTTAAAGTATGAAATCATGATGGAGGCGCACAACACACTGTTTGTAATCCATCCTGGAAGTACCAAAATGTATCATGATCTTCGTCATACATTTTGGTGGAGCAATATGAAGAGAGAGATAGCGTTGTTTATCTCAAGGTGTCTAACTTGTCAACGAGTCAAAGCGGAGCATCAAGTACCAAAAGGTCCATTGCAATCACTTGAAATTCTAGAATGGAAGTGGGAGCACATTACCATGGATTTCGTTACCGGTCTTCCTAAGGTTTCTCAAGGTATAGATGCGGTTTGGGTCATTGTTGATAGATTGACCAAGTCTGCTCATTTCTTACCGATACGAGAAACTTATACACTTGAACGTCTTGCTCGTATGTACATAAACGAGATTGTAAGACTGCATGGTATGCCAGTATCCATAGTTTCTGATCGAGACCCAAGATTCACTTCACGATTTTGGGTTAGTTTGGAAAAAGCTATGGGCACAGATTTACGATTTAGTTCGGCATATCATCCTCAGACGGACGGACAATCAGAGAGGACTATTCAAACTCTAGAAGATTTATTAAGACTCTGTGTCTTTGACTTCAAGGGAAGTTGGGACAAGTTCTTACCATTGGTGGAGTTTTCCTACAACAACAGTTATCAAGCAAGTATTGGCATGGCTCCATTCGAAGCATTGTATGGAAGAAAATGTCGTTCTCCAGTATGCTGGGATGAGGTGGGTGAAGCAACGTTGTTGGGACCGGAGTTGGTACGTATGACTACAGAAAAGATTCAAACGATCCGACAACGTATAAAAACCTCACAAGATCGACAAAAGAGTTATGCTGATCTTCATCGAAAGGACGTGGAATTTGATGTAGGAGATCATATGTTCTTACGTGTTGCTCCATGGAAAGGAGTTACGAGATTTGGAAAAAGAGGAAAGCTCAATCCTCGATTCATCAGCCCATTTTTAATCCTCGATCGGGTAGGAACTGTGGCCTATAGACTTGCTTTACCGCCAAGTATGTCTCGTGTTCATAACGTTTTTCACATATCCATGTTACGCAAATATGTGGAAGACCCGAACCACATTATTGAGTTAGAACCGGACGAAATAGCGGAGGATTTGACGTATGAAGAAGTTCCTGTTCAAATCTTGGATAAGAAGGAACATATTCTGCGCTCCAAGGTTATACCTCAAGTCAAAGTTTTGTGGAGAAACCACGATGTTGAGGAAATGACCCGGGAGTTAGAATCTGAAATGAAATCAAGGTATCCTTACCTCTTCGATATACCAGGTATGTACCCTAATTTCGAGGGCAAAATTTCATAAGAAGGGGAGGTTGTAAGACTCCAACTTTTATAAATAAAGATGAATTTTCTATAAATATCATTTTTGAATATTATGGAGTTAATTTGATATAATGTTATAGTTGTGGGTAATAGTTATAAATTTTGTAAAGTAAGCAAGTTATTTTAAAATATTCGTTTGGTCGGGAAATATTCTTTTTGTCGGGGAATATTCGTATGACGGCACAATCATTGGTGGACCCCACAACAGAAGTATAGTCGTAGTTAGAAAACGACAAAATTATCTTTCTATAAAAATAACGGCTGAGGTGTTACCGTTAAAACCGTTAAAACTGTTGAACTACAATAATACGCGTGGTTGCATAGTAGCACACGGTATTGATTATTGATGCTTACGTGAGAAGTCACTCAGCTATACTCAATTATTGCTACAGTAATTGCTGCATCATATCTCTTAAATTATTGTCATAGTATCATCTGTATAATATGTTATATTATTAAATCAATAATTGAGACGTGGTGGTAAGTTTAGTTATTTTTATGGGGGGCCCATATGTCATCATCTAAGAGTCTCTTCGTCAATAGTAATTACCGTCATCAATAGTATTTACCTTGGTCAATAGTAATTACCTTTGTCAATAGTATTTACCTTGGTCAATAGTAATTACTTTCGTCAATAGTAGTTGTCCCTTCAATATTACCAAGAGTCATTTGACCCTTCGTTAAGACCAAGAGTCATTTGACCCTTCGTTAAGACCAAGAGCCACCTTCAGTTTTTCTATAAATAGAGGCCTAGGGCTTCATTATTTTTCACGAATTCATTCAAGCTATAGAGAGAGAAAGTATAGAGAGAATAAGAGAGAGAGAATAAAAGTATTCTGCTACTTCACTTTTCCAATATCCAGTTCTTTTAAGGTAGGGAATATTATTTCTTTTATATTCATGAAGAGAACTCCTGTTATTCCATTCTTTATTATTCTGTTGGAATAACCTGTATACGCGGTCTACCCTATACTTGGTGACATTCTCCTATTATTCTGTTGGAACATCCTGTCTGTGTGTTTTACACCGGACCTGATTTCGTCTTTATTATTATTCTGTCGGAATATCCTGTCTGTGTGTTTTACACCGGACCTGGTTCCATTATTTATTATATTGTTCTTTATTATTCTATCGGAATATCCTGTCTATGCGTTTACGCCGGACCTGGTTCCATTATTTATTATTCTGTCGGAATATCCTGTCTGTGCGTTTACGCCGGACCTGGTTCCATTATTATTATTCTGTTAAGAATAACCTGTCTGTGCGGTCTATCGCATGCATGGTGATTTCTTTTGTTATTCCATTCTTTATTAAACTCAGTTGATTAAAACTTTGACTTCTATACTCCATGAAATTAGTGGAATATCCTTGACATTTGCGCTTCATCTAGTATCTATTCATGAAAATATTCTCCTGATCAGTCTTGAAGTTTACTCCACAAAGCAGTATCATGTTGACAATTTGGACGTTATTAATTCCTGGATAAATTAATTCTTGAACTTGTTTTATTGAATTCTTATATCATTGTCATCATCCTCATGTTTATATTCTGTTGAAAGTCATATGTGGCCTGTAGTGCATAGATGGACTTGGTATGATTATGACCAGGGATTATTCGGTGTAATCATGACCGTAATGTTACAAATAATGTGATAAAAGTCCTCATTGGCCCGTAGTGCATTGATGGACAGTTATTGGCATGATCATGACCATTAATGAATATACGAATATCCTTGGCCGTAGTGCAGGGGTGATTCGATGATGTGGATTATTTTATTAAGCTGAGTCTCAGCGATCACAGTATTGGAAAATCTTTTAAATCATAAAAGATAGTAGAGTTTATTTTCTACTTGACTCTTTTAATGGATTGCTTGTTCCGCTGCAGTTAAACTTGATGTCTATTATATTTTATCAGTTTAACATTGTTGAAGGCTAATGATAATTTATTCTGCATTATCTTAGTCATAATATTTCTTACTGGGCTAGTTGAGCTCACCTTTTCTTTCACTGTTCTCTTCAGGAAATGAGAACGTAGCTGGGGCAAGTCGGGGAACAGAGTGATGGTCCGAATGATAGTATTAGTTAGTAGTCCTCACTATTCTAGGTAATGGTGTGTTAATAAATGTTACGAGGACTCCTTTTGAGTATAAATACTCTCTAGAAGATAATATTTGTATTCAAACTCACAGTTTATGTTTTGTCGTATTGTACACGACAGTTGTATTAGTAAGTTGTATTTGTATTCTGTACTATGTATCTGACGACCCAAGATGGGTGATGTATACCTAATTTTGGGGCGCCACAGTTAGTCCTCAACAGAGAAAAATCTGATAGAATACAATAGACAACAAGTTTTAGATCAACAATTGCAGCGGAAACAACAATTCATTAGAAGAGTTAAGTAGAAAGTGAAATCTACTATCATCTATGAATTTAAAAGTCCATTATTAATATTTTATCCCTGTAACATCAATCATCAAATATTCATCTTTGCACTACGAGCCAAAGATATTTATTTGTATCAACAGTTGGTCATGTTCATCTCAACACCTATTCATCTTTGCACTACGGGCCAAAGTTATTCATCAGTTAATCATTAATTTTTGCACTGCAAGCCAAAGATATTCAGTTATATCACCATTTAAGACTGAGGATGATAAAAATATTTTCAAGAAAACGAATTCAGAGAGATAAAAGGGCAAAGATTAGGGATTCGTACTTTAGTTTATCCAAGTTCAAAAATACTCCATAATAATCAATTGTGGAGCAGAAATAAAAAATAAAGATCAAAACATAGATCCAATTAAAGATAAGAACCATACCAGACAATCCTGGACACGAAAAAGAAAATTTAATTTTTCTGTGAATAGTGTCGTATTCGTGAATAGTGTCGTATACGTGAATAGTAATCCTGACACAAAATGGTAGAAAATCCATAATAAAATTTATATCAATATTTCGGCATAATGATATTAAAAAAAATAATATCATTTACGAAGAAAATAACATCCCTTATCTCAAAAGAATAGTACTTATAGCTGGAATATCAGATATAACGCTGAAAAAAACTTGCACCGTATAACAACACTCAAAGTATCAAAATACTCACAAAAATACGCTCGATAATATAGAGAGAGAAAACTTCAGATTCTGGTATGATTTTTAATTCTAACTTAAGTATTCTATTTATAGGAAAATGCCTAGAACACCAAAGCAGGAAATTTAATAAAATAATATTATTTATTAAAAATTTTCCTACACACGCTTTAAAAATCTAATTTCAGAATTTTGCACCATCAAGGGGAGCCCACCAACACACAAAACATGTTTTTATCATTTAATGCAACAAAATTAATTCAGATCCAATATTCTGGAACTTCAATAATTCATAATAAATAGCCCTTTTATCAGAAAAATTTGAATCTTATGTCCATTCCATAGGAAATTTAATTCTCTACAACTTTGTAGCTTTAAGTTTTTCCAAATTCTAAACAAAAATTGACCGAAATTCACATACGGACGATTTTACAGGCTATAATCAAATTTTAGTCAAAAACGGGGCCCACTAACATGTTTAACATGTTTTTAACATTTATTGTAACAAAAATACTATTCATCCTTATTTACTCATATATCACACATTTATTGTAAAAATATCACCATTATTATATTATTATATTATCGCATTATACATTTATAATGTAATATAATAATATAGATAAAATATCACTTTTTAATAATTGTCACTTTTCTAAAAATTCCTCCATTCCGACAAAATACTGATAAAATACTTCAGCATTAATTCTTTCATTTATATCCATATAAAATAAATATTTCCTTATCATTTTTATCAATAATTATTTATTCACAAATAATATTACAGAATCACAATAATGACAACCACGTCGTTCCCAGGAAAGAGGGGACCTTCCAATAAAGATTTCTCCTTACTGGCGCGCAATTAAATAACCTCTCATAGACAGAACTTCCTTAGACATTGTCAATAATGCTATCTAATAATATTATTCAAATAATATAAATTATTGATTTGATACTTTGAAATACTGTGCAATGACAATTATAAAATATCAACGCAGTAATTATTAAATTAATAAAATAAAATATTGGACAGTAATTACTGTAACAATTATTGAGTAGTGTCTTCTTACGTAAGAATCAATAATTAGTGCAATACCGTGTGCTACTGTGCAACACCGCGTACTACTGTGTTTTAACCACCGGGCATTCCAATAGTATTAACTGTAACAACTATGTTGTTATTTATTAAAATTCACACTTGTCGTTTTCTTCATCCAATAATTTTTTCGTTATGGGGCCCACAAATAGTTGGGCCGTCGTACGAATATTCTCCGACAACAATGAATATTTTATAACCACTTGCTTATTTAAAATATTTGCTCATTTTACCCATAATTCACCACATTAATCGAATCAACCCCTTACTATTTCAAAATAATAAATAGAGGAAATTCTATTTTATTTAAAAAAAATTCGGGTCTTACAACCTCCCCTCTTTATGAAATTTCGTCCTCAAAATTGGCATACGTATCTGGTGTTTTGAAAAGGTGAGGATACCTCGCTTTCATTTCCATTTCCAACTCCCTGGTCATTTTCTCAATAGCATGGTTCCTTCACAAAACTTTGACTTGTGGTATAACATTTGTGCGTAGGACATGCTCCTTTCTATCCAAGATCTTGACAGGTCCCTCCTCGTACATTAAATCTTGTGGCGTTTGAACCATTTTTATTTTATTTTTATAAAGTAAATTTGAAAAAAGATGAGTTAGGAATTTTTTTTTAACGCTACTTGAATTGGCGTTTGAATTAATTTTTTCAAGGATGATTGAAAGTTTTTTTGAACGTCACTTAAAGTGGCGTTTGAACATAAAAATTTTATTTTTGTTTTTAAAGCAAATTTTGGAGAAAAAACTGTACGTACAGTGTGTATCATTTATTTGTTTGTTTGCACTTTAGAAGATAGTGAAATAAAAATTGAGGAGCATTTTGTCTAGTTTTTAGACCGAATATTCTTCTACTTTCTTTTCACTTTTTAAATTTGACTTTACTTCCCTAGGTCTATCATGCTTCCCAATATCAATGACAATTTAGTGTATATTTTTTTAAAACAAATGCATTTTTCTATTAAAAAAATTTCTTCTAAATTATTATTTTTTAAATGAGTTTAATTTTAAAAACAAATGTTTTTTAAAAAATTAAAAATAATATCAAACTCTTCAACAAATTTTTTTTTTAAAATAAGATCAGTCTTATATACTCCTTCATTTCCAACCCCAATAAGAGAAAATGGATATAAAAAAATGTTGATGTTTTTAAAAAAGTTTAAGACATCAAATAAATATATTATAGCAACATAAAAACCATTGAAATATAAAAGACATTCAAATTAAGAAAGTAGGAAGAACAAATATTTGTTGAAAATGAAGGAAAATGTTGGATAAGTACAAAACTACATTCGTTCGCATATAAAATTCTATTACATATAACATTTAATGACGTTGAAGTTGTGGTAGTTTAATACAATATTTACTACGCTTTGTGTGTCCTTCCTATCCACATACACTACAATGGACAACTCTATTGGACATGTCTATCTCTGTGTGAATTCTTGTCGTGCCACCTCTCTCTCCATCTTTTTTCGTCCTCTTCAAATTTGCATTAGGTATTAAAATTCCAAAAGCTTCCTAATAATCTGGTAGCGAGAAGATCCAATAGTCTTGATGCATAAGTGGCTGAATTAAGTTAGTTTCCACATTTTTGCATATTGTACATTCTTGTGATGATCTGCAACGTACAGACGCCAATCTTTTTTTATCTTCGTAAATGCAGCAACAACATGAGAACAAGGGCATCGTTCTGCTTTCCACTTTTCGCACGAGCAAGACCATTCGTTTAATCGCACAACTTATATATTGCCTCCCTTCCAATTGTTACCGCGTCGAACTCTTGCAGTTTTGACATCAAATATACCAGTTAGTACATTGTATGAATTTACTACGTGAGCCGTTGCCTTCTGCATAATTCTTTCAAATTTTTTTCTAGACTCAATACAAAACTCATGCCCATCATTAATTTCTTTCAAAGATTCCATCCGGTTTAGATTGAACAGTTCCACATATCAGTAAAATATATATTCAACCATGGCAATGATTGGCAAGTTTCGAGCAGACATTATATTGCTGTTAAAACATTCCACTAAGTTTGAGGTCGTTACTGTGACACCCCCGAAACCGGGTCCTCTAACCCCGGTTCGGTCATCACGATAAAATACAAACATCCACCTCTAAACAACATACGATAACTAAAATGCGGAAAATAATAAACGTACGTCGTTCATTCAAAAGGCGTTACTGGTCCCAATATACGATAACCTTAATATCATCTTACAAACATACCCTAAAATAGTACTTAGGGTTCATATTACATAACAGTAATTTAAATTAAGCATAAGATAAATTATGCTCCTGACGACTATCCTACATCTTTCCTTTGCCCTTGTCCTTTCCTGAGGTCCCAGGTTAGCTGCAATATAATTCATGATATAGCAAGGATGAGCAACGAGTTTGCTCAGCAAGTTTAAATACAACAACAAGGATATATCATGATGAATAAAAAGTATCTGACAATGAATTCAACAATATGAATATCTGAAGGATTCAACAATATGAATATTAGAAGCAAAGATAATAATTACTTTTAGAATAACTGCTAGTCAAGTAGACTTTGAACTATAACACTCCAATGGAATCAATCGCTAATTGACCCTTTGGTTACTGACTATAGAATAAGTACTTGAGGGGATCAGCCTCGCGTACACCATGTATATACATAACATTCAAATCTGTTCTTTGTATCATATATTAGATACCTGGGGTACTCCCCTATCATAGAAGGGGTGTTCTTTCAGTCTAAGAATCCTTACCATCAATTGGTTTGGATAGCTTTTATAAAACTTCATATACTTGTCTGACCGAACAAAGGTTCATATTCTATCTGACACAGTTCAAGAATTAGAAAACTTTAAATGAGGTACAAGTCCAAGACTGTACGAACTCAAGTGCACTAAGTGCGAATATCAATAATATCAATGTGGAATAATTGTAAGGTAATTAAACCACTTAATAGCATGCTTGGAAATAAAGTTCAAGCTTAAATGAATAACTTTCAATTCAACAATAACCTGCTCAAATACAATATGAGAAGGATAGGAAACTTTCACAAAATTCAGAGTTGTGTAAGTTAGGAAACTTGCAACACAATAAAATAGTGTTCGGATACTTGTTCAAGCAAGAGAGTAAGAATTTAAGGAACTTGCACAACCAAAAAGTGAAGTTCAAGGAAACTTGCTCAATAATAATTGGAGTAAGTTTAGGGAAATTGCCTGTTTGCTCAGCTACAATTTATATCTAGCTTTAATTAATTTGCGTTGAAACGACCTAACATTTACAAGTCGATCTTTCTAATTAGTATGTGTAAACTAAGATGAGTCCACACTTATAAGAATTAAGTCATCACATAGCATGCTTCTCAACACATAATATGGCATTTTAGTCACATATTACAAGGTAAAGAAATCCTACAAGTATGCCATGAAACTTCAGACCAAAAACATAATGTATACATGACTGCAGGATAGCGCAGCTGCGCCTGGTCTAGGCTTAGGGACGGCGTAGCTGCGCTGTCCCCTGGCCAGACTAGGTTTGAGCTTTGCTCTCCTGACTTCAGTATAACTCTAACACACCAATTACACACATATTAACATACATATATGCTAGAGGTTTCACATGACACATGACCATACTTGAATTTACCTTTGTAAGTTTTTAGCTTATAATTTACATGGTGCTTAGGAATAGAAAAGTCATGTGGTTACCATGCTTTGTAACTTGGTTATACAATACTCAGTAGTCATGCTTGTATATAAACAACACATGTATACTTTACTCACATAGCTCATTTTTAGAAATTTCCTTTTTATGACTATATGTGAATGAGTGAAAACCATACATTAACCAAACGATGTTCATGCCAATATATCTATAGGCATAATGAGTCATAATATACATGCTTGCATGGTCATAACGTATTATGCTCATTACGTGATGACATTAGCTTTCTAATTCTAACTATCTTTGAATTTTACACTAAGCCCACTTAGTACATATAAGGCATCTTAACATATAATAACTCTCATACATTCACAACATATTTTCCAGCCACCTAGGCATGCTCAAATGGTCAGAACTTATAAGATCAAAGTCTTGGTCAAGTTCATTTTAAAAGGTCTTAAGTTTCTTATCTTTGAAATAATCTTAATTTTCAATCATGTAGGCTAGTGTGTTCAATCACTTTAGTCTTGCATTTCATGTTGATATAAACCATATTATCGTACTCATAAGGTCAGAATGCTCACATGATTTGTTCATGACAAAGTTTACTTTTGAAACTACAATTTCATTTCAAGACCACAAGTGTTGTGTCAATCATTGTTATACTTGTTCATCCTATATGCATGTGCTTACATGTGCATTTTCAAACAGTTTACAAGCTTGCTCTAACTATATACTAACAAGTTAGCACAACAGAGACTTAATAGAAAACATCAGAGCTGGTGCAGATCTGGCGCAGCTGCGCTGCACCCTAGTACAAATAGGGCGCAGCTGCGCCATGCCTGCATCAGAGACAGTAGCTTGCTCTGCTCGGCAGTTCAGCAACCCACCATAAAAATCCTTACAAAAATTGTTTCTAACATAACCCAACACACTTATAAGTATCTATAACACTAAGAAACATAACCCAAACCAACTATCAACCAATACATGCTTAATTCAAGAAATCTTAACAAAACTCAACTAAGAACATAAATTGGGATTATCATACCTCTTGAGGTAATTGAGTTACAATACTTACTCCTTACAAGCTCCTTAGCAACTAATTCTCAGCAATTGCTACAAGAAAGATAAAGGTCTTATTTATAATAGAATGGTTAACTACATAATGCCATTACCTCACCAATCAAACCACTGGATTTCAAGAATATATAATGGATAGGAGAGAGTTGGTAAATTCAATCATGAATTCCACTCCCCATCAACTAATTGTTCTAGATTTATGAATTTGAGATGAAGCTAGGCTAGGCATGCTAGCTTTTCACATGGAAGAAATGAAATGAGACTTTTATTATGGGACAAGAGAATTCTCAGCATTTGTAAAATGAAATACCACACTTGGCTATTACCTTATATACACATACTATAAACTTTGGTTATAAAATATGTATACACCATTCAATTCATACAACATAGGTTATAATGATTTAAAGAGCACACAATGTATTTCCTAATTACAAGGTATCAAGTAGTGCACATACATATAATCTATGTACATTTTCTATTACCATGACTGTTATTATCATAATAACTTAATGAAATTATTATTAATTTAACAATTGATCTTATTGTATGACAATAGGATATACATGAATGTTTACCCACACACTTCATATCATAACAATATTATTGTGTAACTCACATGAATGCAATTAACTCTTACTATATAGTCTATATATATAATATATAGACTTATTAATGTGCCACCTTATACTATATAAAAATACAGTTAACTACCATATGATAAAGGTTTACTATATTACATGCTTGCACCAATTAATCAAGTAAATATAAAATCACATTATGTTTATTAATCTCTTACTCATTAATTATTATTTATTCATAATAATTATTAATTAACACATTATCAATTAATTACTCATAACTAAAATTAATCAATATATTCACATCCTGCCACTATATTCAAATAAATTGAATATTTAAATATTAATAATCCTATCAATTCTTTAATATCAAACTCTTAGGGTTAGTCCACTAATTTAAATAAACTATTAGTGACTTCCTTTAATCATTTCATAAATTCACATAACCACATAAGATTTAAATAAACTCACAAAACTATCTCATTAAAAATCAAATCACATATTTAATTAATAAGAAGTTTAAAATTTACGGTCATTACAGTTACACCATATCGACAGCCACCGTCATGGGCAAGTGTCCACATCTCTGGCGGGATATTACGCAACCAATCATAAGCTTCACGCTATATTTTTTAAATATCTTTCATGTATGCCTCAAATTTTAGTACTTGATGGGTGCTCCTCGCTTTCCAACAGAGCAATTTTAATTCAGAACTGGGTTTGCAGATGCAAAATTACTTTGAACATGACAAAGACAGAAACGATGAACCCCAGCAGGTGCAGTGAACCCATTTTCTCATGCATTCATAGCTTGTATTATGCCTTGTGTACGATCAGAAATCAAACACACTTTCCACCGCTGCTTGCACACGTATTGGCGAAGAAGTTTCAAAAACCATGACCAATTGTGTAAGACCCCGAATTTTATGAAATAAAAATTATTCAATTTTTCTATTTAGTAAATAGTTAAATTGATAAAAGTTTAAAGTTATGGGTGAAATGTGCAAATTTTTCAAAATAAGCAAGTGATTATAAAATATTTATTTTTGTCGGGGAATATTCGTTTGGTCGTGGAATATTCTTGCTGTCGGAGAGTATTCGTACGACAGCACAACCAATTGTGGGACCTATAACAGAAAACCTGTCGGATGAAGAAAATGACAAATTTGAGTTTTTACAATTAACGGCGTATTTGCTACCGTTAACACTGTTGGAATATCCGGTGGTTAAAAAATAGTAATACGTGTGGTTGCACAGTTGTACACGGTATTGCACAGTATTGAATTATTGATTCTTACGTAAGAAGACACTACTCAATAATTGTTACAGTAATTACTGTTCAATATTTTATTTTATTGATTCAATAATTGCTGCGTTGATATTTCATATTATTGTTGTTTCAATAATTGTCATTGCACAGTATTTTCTATTATCAGATCAATAATTCATATTATTTGAATAATATTATTAGATAGCATTATTGGCAATATCTAGAAAGTTCTGTCAAGGAGTGGTTTGGTCACCTAATTGCGCGCCAGTAAGGAGAAATTCTTATCGGAAAGCCCCCTCTTTCCTGAGAACGGCCTGATTGTCATAATTGTGATTCTGTAATATTATTTGTGAATAATTAGTTATTGATTTATATGATAAGAAAATATTTATTTTTTGTGGATATAAATGATGGATTTATTTATTTTATATGGTTATAAATGAAGGAATTAATGCTGGGATATTTTATCTGTATTTTGTCGGAATGGAGGTATTTAAAATCGTCTGTATGTGGATTTCAGGTATTTTCTATTTGGAATTTAAAAAAACTTAAACGTACAAAGTTGTAGAGGATTAAATTTTCTATGGAAAGGACATAAAATTCGTATTTTTCTGATAAAAGGAGTATTTATTATGAATTATTGAAGTTTCAAAAATTAAATATTTTTATTAAAAATATGGGTGGGCCCCACTTTTGGTTGTTAGGGAAGATGGCTGATTTTTGGTGGGTGAAAATAGTAGCAGGTAAAGTCATCAGGTTGCAGGTCAAGTCTGCTTTGACATTCTAACATTTTCTTATAAATAGGGTGCTGAATTAGAATTGAAAATCACACTAGAAATAAGTTTTCTCCCTTTCTCTCTCTATATTATCGAGTGTATTTTGTGAGTATTTAGATACTTTGTGAGTTGCTATTCAACAATGCAAGTTTTCTTCAGCTTTATACCTGATATTTCAGCCAAAAGTACGGTTCTTTTGAGGTAGGGGATTGTAAGAGATTGTGAGGGATAGTAAGAGATGTTATTTTCTTCATAATGATGTTATTCTTTCAATATCATTATACTGAAATATTGATATGAATTTTATTGTGAAATTTCTACCTTTTTTATGTCAGAGTTACTATTCACGTATACGATACTATTCACGTATACAACACTATTAATGTATATGACACTCTTTACGTATATGACATTATTTACATATATGGTACTATGTACGAATACGGAGTACTATTCACGAGTTACTATTCACGAGTTACTATTCATGAATTACTTTTCACGAGTTACTATTTACGACAAAATTAGTTTTTTTTTTGACCAAATTATCGTTAATTTATGAATATTGCTCTTAAAATTAAATGCAGATGTTTGGATCATATTATTTTTATTATCATATATAACATTTTTATAACCCTGGTGTTAAAATTTATCTTTGACTTGAGTGTAAAGATGGGTAGATTATTGGTATGATCGTGACTATGGGTTCTCTTTGGCCGGTAAAGCAAAAATGAATTGTTGACTGGTATGATCATGACCATAGAATTTATAATTGAATATCTTTAGCTTAAGTGCAAAGGTGAATTGATCAACATGGTTATAATTATTGTTTACATAAATTCTGAAATGATTATATATTTCTTTGAGATATTAATATCTTTGGACTGTAGTGTAAAGATGATTTGTTGTTGAATATCTATGGCATGTACTGTAAAGATGAACTGTTGACGAATATCTTTGGCCGTAGTGCAAAGATGAATTTATCAGTATAATTATGAACAGGAACTATGATTTGTTTGGTATAACCATGATCTTTGATGTTTCAGGTAAAGACAGGTGATGAAAATTATCTTCGTCCTGGATGAGAAGAGGAATTTAGAACCACAATTATGATTATGAGTTATTCATATGATTGTGGACCAGAACTGTTGATTGATGTTACAGGGATAAAATATTGTTGGTGGATTTTTAATATAGAGAAGATAATAGACTTTATGGTCTATTTGATTCTTCTAATGGATTGCTCGTTCCGCTGCAACTATGGTCAAAAAGTTTTATCATCTATTATATGTTCTAAATCTCTGATTTATTAATGATGAAGGCTATTGATAATTTAATTATCTTTAGTCATGATATTCTTTACTGGGCTATTTGTGCTCACCCTTTTGATTCACAATTCCTTTCAGGTAATAAGAGTATAGCTGGGTCGAGCGGGGGTAACAGGAGAATAGAACGGTGGTCTCTAGCTGTGAAGGTTCTCCCTAAACAGTATGAAAATAATTTTATTGAGAACTTTAGAATAGTGTGTTGTATTTTATACATCATTTAGTAGTTATATTTGGTGAATCATATAGGGTGAGGCGAACCCAATTTTGGAAGGGTGATTTGCCACTATCATACAAGATGTCTAATGACATACAACTTCGTGTTATCATAAGACATGGTTGTGCACATCCACTTGCTGAGTATATCTACGAGCACTACCTATATAATCTTGGTATTTGGTTGACGTATAATTCTCAATTAGAGACAGTGGAGATAATGATATGTCAAGAGAAGACTCACCATTGGAAAGAATGATAGTAATCTTCTCATTTTTTTTTGGGTCTATTGGGTTAACCAAGGATAATTCTGTGGACATATGATAGGTATCATAACCTAGACGTATGGACTCCTATGTACGAAGGTTTCCTTGAGCACTTTCCGAAGATTTTAATTTCTAAAACAGTTATTGACTGTACTTTTATGTAAGGTGCCATGAGTCACAGTTGGTATATATTTGTATCAAAGCTCACGACATATGTGTTGTTATATTTTGCACGACAATTGTGATAATGAAGTTGTAGTTATTTTCTGTACTATGTATTTGGCGACTCAAAATAGGTTGGGTGGAATGGACCTATTTGCGGGCCGTTACAAATTGTCACCCGTTTCCTCATTAACCAAAGCATAAGCAACAGGGTATTGTCGCATTCTCGAATCAAATCTCATTGCAATCAATAATTTCCCCTTGTATTTACCTTTTAAAAAAGTACCATCAATAGTGAGAACCGGACGAGTGTATAACCAACCATTAATCACCGGCTTGAATGCCCACCATATACGCTTAAAGACATATTTACCTTGACCAAGTACATACAGATCAACCTCAATTTTTACAATACTCCCCATATTGTATGTCTTAATGGCAGTCATGAATATGGGGAATTATGCATATGATGTATCCTAGTTGCCATAAATTGCAGCAATTGCAGCCTGTTTGCAATATGATGGAGAATGAATGTTGGATTTTCCAAGTGCAAGAGAGCCAGGAGGATGGTTAGGGATGAATTCTCAAGGAACTTTACTGCTGAGTGTAGGGTTTTGACAGAAACACACAGCGAAAATAGAATAAATATATAGCAATTTCGAAACCCTAAATAGGATCCATGCGAAAATCAATTAACTCAGTAGTTAGAAATTATACCGATTATGAAAATTAAATTGATGCGCTCGAATCTCCAACGCAATCCAAATGAATCGCGCCTCTACGGTATCCACACGAACGCTCCGCGAATCGTCCTACGATCTGCAGAAGAAGGAACTGCGGTACTAGCCACCATGGATGAGGATTTTAGAACTGTTTATCTCTAGTCTCTCCGTGAGAGTGGCTAAGATTTTTGGTTTTGAATAATACCCTAAGTGGCTGCTATATATCATATATATAGTAGTTAAAAGGTATTAATCAAAACCTAATTTCATAAAATCCGAATTTATATATATATATATATATATATATATATATATATATATATATCTTAATTAAGTCTTACTTAATTAATATACATATATACAAATTATCCTTTTAATTTAAATTCGTAATTTAAATACTATTAATCATATTAATATATTTAAATCCATAAAATTTAAATTAATTCCCTTTTAAATTACGTTCTATGTGTGTGACCCTATAGGTTATTATTACGTTAGCAATAACTTTAAAATCATATTATAAAGTTATAAACGATGAGCGGCATCTAGTAATGCATCACTGCTACCTAAGTAATAATAAGATCGATGATTCGATGCAACCTTTTCGTGACCAATGTTTCAATGTAATTTAATCCTTTTAACCTTAATATCCAAGATTAAACTCGAGTCAAGGAATGTGTCATACTCTTCATAATTTAATCTGAGTTTTTCTTGATCAATGAGTGGACTATATGAAACAAATCACTATTTGAGCATGGCCATGCATTTCATAGTCCTACTCAATCAAGAGGCCTATGGATATCACCCATAATATATAGGATGGTTAAATTCCATCTAGATCACTCATATTCCTCACACGATTCATGATGTACCCAATAATCACCTTTATAGTCCACCCTATTAAAGGTGACATTTGATGATATCAAAGTACATAAATTCTCGTGTAGTAATATAGTGATTTCAGGTCGGAGGACCATTACATCATTGTCACTATGAGAATTACTAATGACACTTTGCATAATGCTCTATATAAAATTCTCATGGTGGGTCTGTCCAGTACATCGTTCTCTAACATGTACCTATGCATTGACTTAATATCTCATATATTTATGACCAATGAGATTTGGTCATCAGTCAATCAACATACTAGTCTTAATGCATCATTGTTGTCCCATCAATAATGATACTCGACTAGGGACATTTAAGAACAATGATACTAATTATAATTATATAATCTCATGTTCAAGTCACATACTTGAAACTATATAATTTGTATCATTATTTTAAGGATTTTTATTATGTTAACATTTATATAACGCAGTAAATAAAACCATAATAAAATCATTCATTTATTCAATCAAACATAATATCAAAACGTTAAGCAATTATATCAAATAATTGGCCTCTAGGGCATAAACTCTAACACTGAGTATTTTGAGTTAGAGGCTTATACAACAGAACTGCTAAGGAGTAATTCAGAGATTGAAGCGCAAGTTGAGTTGTCCATAAATGAATTAAGGGAAGGGGAATAGTATTTAAAAGAATGTTTGTTTGTTTAAATGCTTGCAATAGAGGTTGAAATGAAGGATGTAGGCCTATTGTTGGTCTTGATGGGTGTTTTTTGAAGACACAATATAAGGTGGAATTGCTTGTAACTCTAGGAAGAGATAGGAATGAACATAATTTTCCTATAGCTTGGGCATGTGTGAAGAGTGAACTAAGGTCAATTGGACTTGGTTTCTTCCTTTGTGCGAGAAAAACTTGATTTGGGAGATGGTAGTCAGCACATCTTCATATCTGATATGCAAAAGGTATGAATGTTTTAATGTTTTTGAATTTTAATGTTTAATTATTTTTTATGTAAAATTATTTTGTGTAACTTTGTATAGTTAATACACCTTCATTGTAATACCCCTACTTTTTATGAATAAGCATGGATATTTTTTTTGTTATTTTTTTTTTGTTCAAACCATTGGTAGAAAGATGTTTAGATGCTTGATACAGTTTATGTTGAGGGTTAATGTTTTGGTACAGATAATGGTAATTTATGGGTGTGGTCAGTTATATAAGTTAAACTTTGCATTTTGTAGTTTACTTTACATGCTTAGTGGTTAGGATATGGTAATTGAAAAAAATGTATATACTTCTTCTTATTGTAGAAAGCACATGTTGCCCATAGCTTAATGCAAAGGTCAACCAGGAGTGCACCTCCAACTTTAAAGCTAAGACCTTCAAAATTACAAGTTCGATCTGCTGCAAGAGCTCATTCTAGGAAACATTTCAGTTATGGTGAAGGTTTTGGGTTGTTATATGATGACAACACTAGTTCAGTAACATACAAGGCAATTGATATGTGCTTCATTAGGATTAATATAATATGATGTGCAAGCTTCTAAGTGTAAAACATGATGAAGGAAGCCAGACACAACCACCAATAGTTGACCCTAACACCAGCTTTTCAATCCTTAATGAAGCTCAACTTAGAGCAGACAAAGCTACAAACAAAGCATTATCTTCAGTTGGCAGTAGAAAAATAAACCACAGAGGTAATGGTGGCCCTGTAGACATGTCCAACATGCCTTTCAGACCTCCATGATTACAATGGAGTGGTAGAAGCTGCATCACTACCACACATCTTATGGAAGATATATAGGGATGAAAGGATTTGTAGGAGCATCAATGCAAGTAAGTCACAAGGAATTCCTCCTAATGGTAGTGGAGATAACTGAACTTCTAACTGTTGAGGCTGTTTGAGAAATTGACCATTAGACTTATTTTGTAATTAGAGCCTACTTTGTAATTGTACTTCTATCAGTTATGTTTTTAGAACTGAGCAATATATTTTGGACAATGTTGAAGTGTTTATGCTCAGTTAAAAGAAATGTAATGAACATGCTTTTGCAACCTATATTTTGACAATATAATTTAGCACTATCTTCTGGCAATATATTGTGTTCAATATAGTAAACTTGTTCAACTCATTGACAACCAGATTAAGTTAACAAAAACATTATAAGACACGAAGCAACCTGAGAAAAGATGTTCCATAGATGTCTTTGCTTGTAATGTACATTTACTCATATGTCACTTACACAACTAATTCACAATGATACACACAAAAAGGACTTCCATTAACCAAGTTGATTCAACAATTCTGACATTAAGGTAAAAGAAACATTACAAGTCACAAAGCAGCCTCAAAACACATTGAACTTGCACAACTCATTAAATACAAAATTAAATAAATACTTCCATTAACACACAAAAGATACACACAAAACTGCTCAAACAATGACTTCCATTAACCAATTTCACCAATTACATTGAGTTATCTACATATTTCAAACTTTTAAACATTACAATTCACAACAATCCCAATTTATCTAACCATTGTTCTACAAGTAACATAGAAAAAAGGCAGATGAATGTAATTAAAAAGAACACAACAATGCACTTCCTATTCAAATAATATACTTCTTTAATTTTTTTTCACAAAAACTTCATCTCCATTTGACTTCAACTTCTTTAACTCATGAACCAATTCTTTCAATTCAGATGCCCCTTTAACCTAAGAAAATTTATTCAGCTCCTTATTTAGTAAAATATTGTCCTCCCTCTTCAGATCACTTATGATAACTTTTGCCATAACCTTTGCCCTCTCACACATCTGTGGGTTATGCCATACAAATAACCCACATCCCCTTTCTTGAATTCAAAAAATTAAAATTTATTCAATTGATGTAAGTCAAAACCTTTTCCAAACACTAAATAAAATAAATTATAAGAACTTACTTTGAATTTTGAGCATGAGAAAAACCTACTGCCAGGATTTGTTTCACTCCATGAGATCCACAAAGGAGCTCTTAACCCACAATAACACAACGACATAGCTTCGTAATCAACATTAATGGCGTATCTTTGAGCAGATGATGAAGATGACGACGAACAATGGTCCATGGTGATTTTTCGACCAATTTCAGAAAAGATGGAGATGATTTGGGACTTAATTTCTTCTCCGTTTTACGACTAAAGAAATGAAATAACAAGATTAGGGTTTTATTTTCTTCTCTTCTTCGATTTCGTTTCTTTCTTTAAAGAAAGCGAATTAGGGTTTGTTGTCTTTTCTGAATACTAATTAAGGTTTTTGTTCGATCTATATGCCTAGTCAGCAAAAAAGGTCTAGATGTAAGCGGAGTTGGTATAAATGACATGTTTGTTAATGGCATGGGCACAGTTGACCTTGAATTCGTAACAATAAGCGCACTTTTAAAAGAAAATAAAAGCTAGCTATTAAGGTTGGAGAACTCAAAGTTTATAAATACCCCACGTCAAAGTCCCATACCATCGATGTGGGATACAAGTCTCATACCTTGCAATTAGGATCATAACATTCCACCACCTTGCAATTAGGATCATAACATTCCACCACCCTCGCCGCACGATTGCAACCGGGAGGTATTGGACGGCTCTGATACCAAATGTTACAAACCATGGGAGAGCCACACCTTAAAAGATAGCTATTAAGGTTGGAGAACCCAAAATTTATAAATACCCCACGTCAAAGTCCATACCATCGATGTGGGACACAAGTTCCATATGTTGCCATTAGGATCATAAGACAAAAAAATATTTGGAGAATTTGTGCACCTTTGCCCCTTCCCTCTCCCACCCACTCACTCGCACACCCTTTTGTTAACTTACCATGTAGGACACTTTTGTTTTCTCTGATAATTCTCGTCGTCATCTCTGATTTCGATTGATTCATAAACCAGAAAAAAAACCGATTGATTTGAATTGATACAGAAGTTAAAACCCTACGAAGAGAGAGAAGAATGAACCTAAATATGAACTCAGTTTCAGTGGAGTCAGTTGTGGCTCAAATTCAAGGGCTATCGAGCAGTGCCCAAGACATCGTTCACCTCCACAGTTTACTCAAACAATCAGAGGATTTAGTTCACTCCGAGTCGACTCGTTTAGCGCCCTTCCTTTCTGAACTTGACCCCTCCATTCATTCCCTTGGTTACCTCTATATTTTGTAAGTCCCCTTTTCACTCACTATTCATATACGTATATGTATGGGAATTTATACTTTTTCTGTTTCATGTTAGTTTTTTAAACCAATGGGTTATTCAGGCGTATGTGACTAGTTTTAGGGTTTGAGTGCCCTGGAAATACATGCTGGTTAATTGTTTGGCATGTTAGACTTTGTTTACTCATTGAAATCTCTTTAAAAAATAAGGAATTAGGGTAAAACTTTCTTATCTATAAAGAGCTTCATAAATAAGTCAAAAACCCAGAACAAGGATATTGCACTTAAAACTTCAATTAGCTGAGATCCTACAGCATTGTTTACTTTTTTCATAGCAGGTACTACATAATTAAGGTATGATAACTACTTTTACATGGGGATCATGGTGATTGGTGGTAGTTCAGTGGAGTGTAAGTCTTAACCCCCCCCCCCCCCCCCCAAAAAAAAAAACCCCAACACACGCGCGCGCTCGCACACACAGTGTGGGGGTATCAATGAATTTTTATTCTTCTTATACACGTGTATTAACCTACTCTACTCTTCATCTTTGTGTTAACATGGGACTTGTATGCACCAAGTGAATGTAGTCACAGGCATCAACCTACTTTTAAATTAGAGTGGATTTTTTGTCCGAGCAACTATATTGCATAAGCTTTTCACTTATGTTTGTTTACTGGTCTTATGGGCGATTGAACTATTTAGTCCTTTGTAATGTGTGTGTGTGTGTGTATATATATATAATTGTATGTTTGGAATCAAAATGTGTACCCTGGACTATTTAGTACCAGGATAATATAATATCTAAAAGTGGTATTATCTAATACCACCTGCCCCTTGGTTTTATCTAATGCCACCTGCTTTTTGGTATTACATATTTCCTCATTGCATGATCATTTGGAACTAATAATATATCCCTACTTTCAACTAATCCCTTGTACAATCCCGTATCACACAAATATCTGACTTTTTTCTTTGAAGGATAAAACAACACTTAGAATGAATAATCCTTGGACCATAATCCCCTAAACGTAGTCGCATATATTTGGTGCAAAAGTTAAAAGGTCTGCGTAGTTGAGATAACTTGTTCGTGTGTTACAATCCCACTGGTAAATTCTCTTAGCATGTCATATTTTGTCACTAGTCATATTAGTACTCAAGAACTTCAATTGGGAAATTGAATCTTCAATGTTCATAAGTAGTCTTATGTGGTCTAATGAATGTCTTGCTTTTAAAAGTAGTGTGGCAGTTTTATATCTCTTTATATATTTCAACTATTTTCTAAATCATACACACTAGGGATTTCTAATGTTCTCTCTTTTCCTATGGGGTTAACAGGGAGGCCTGCACTTCAGCACCGAGTACAAAAGACCAAGCTAACGAGCTTGTCCTCTCTATTGCTAGGTTTATCAATTCTTGCACTGCTGAACAGATTCGTCTAGTGCCTGATAAATGTATGAATCTTTTACATGTTTAATTTGTTGTATATGATGTATGTGGACATTGTCTAATATGGTTTACCATCTGGTGTTGATGTATTGAAATCACAGTTATAGCTGTATGTAGAAGATTCAAGGACCAAGTTATTCTGCTTAAAGCCCCCATGCGAGGCGTTGCTCCTTTGCTGACTGCTATTAGGAAGCTTCAGTTATCTTCTGAACATTTAACTACTTTACATCCGGACTTTCTTCTTCTCTGTTTATTGACTAAATGCTATAGAACTGGTCTATCTATTTTGGAAGACGACATATATGAGGTTGATCAGCCAAGAGACCTCTTCCTTTATTGCTATTATGGGTGAGTTGCTTCATTCAGTTTCAAAAAAATTAAATTGACCAATTTGTATTTTGCATTCCATAGGGTTTTCAAAACCTACCCCCTTGATAAATATGGACTTAATATGTTAGCTGCTAAAGAATAGATTAGCTATAGGAATCAGGTTGAGCCTCAACAAGAGTAATCTGGTCATTGCATGTTCAAGCAATGGCCTTAGTTATCATAAATCCATGTGATTGTCCTATAAATCTTGACAGTGTCAGGCATCCTTTATCACGTTTTCTTATAATTAAATTAATGTGAATTACAAAGCAACAAGAAAACTTACAGAACATGTCTCCATTTGGCATCCTGGTAGGGGGATGATTTGCATTGGTCAAAAGCGCTTTCGCAAAGCATTGGAGCTCCTACACAATGTGTGTTAATCTTATACTTCTAATTTTTTTAATTCGATAATTATGTAGCTTCATACCCATTTTATGCAATATTGCATTGATTCAATTATCACTACTGCTTATCATTTTCAGGTTGTAACGGCTCCGATGTCCTCTATAAGTGCTATAGCTGTTGAAGCATACAAAAAGTACATTCTGGTTTCACTCATTCACCTTGGGCAGGTTTGCTTTATTCTCTCTTAAACGTCAACTTGATATTTATGTATGTCTGTAGGGTGAAAATCTTCTAAAAAAAAGTGCTCAATTTCTTGTTTAATGGCCTTTAAAAATTATTTTACCTTTTCTGAAATACTTAATCTCATTATATTTGACGCTGAACAAGGTTTAGAAGGGTTTAGGATGGGGTAAAAGAGTAGAAAGTAGGGGGAAAAGCCCAAAGGTACAATGGCACAAAGCCTCAATTCTCAAATCAATATTCTATTTACTGATTTTGAATCAGTTTATATAGGACATAAGATGCTCTAATTTTTAATACAATTAAAGATATATAAGGAAACCGAATTTGAAAATTTTCAGGCGTTGAAAATTGTTGATTTTGTTTGTTCCCCTCCTTAAAATGTTGGCGTAAACAATACTTTGTGGTGAACAATTCGTCTACAATTTAAAAGAACTGTTTTTAGGTTATATTGATGTCAACTTTCTAGCAATTATAGTGGCCAAGGAATTTGGGTATGGTTGTGGATGGGTGTTGAATAGCTGAAAGCCTGAAAGGTGTATGGGTTAGTAAGACTGTAAAATGAGCAACCAAGCTTGATTTGTACCGCTCGACTAAAAGTTCGATTCGAGCTCGACTCGAAATATAAATGATTCAAATATGAACAAATTTTAAAGTTCAATAAATTAGTCAAAACTCTTCAAATTGTAATTTTCTATTGATACTCGGATCATATTTGTTCGAAAAGTTCAAACTGCTCGGGCTCGATTTGAGGTCGTGGTCAACAGTGTTCTAAAAATTCCCGCCTAGCTCTGCCTAGGCCCTCTCTTGGCGCCCCGCCTAGGCCCCCCTTTAGCGCCTCGCCTAGGCGCTAGGCCCCCCTAGCGCCTCACTTGGGCCCAAAGCGGCAAAAAAAGCCTTCCAGAAAATTAGGCGGTGACTAGGTGGGGTTTAGGCGGAGAGGTTTTTTTTATTCTAATAACTACCCAAACCAAATCTTAATATATTTATTTTTCTAATGATTTACCATATTCATAATACATGTTGTAGCATATCAAATCACAACAAGAAGTGAACAATATCAAGTTAAAATGGATAATTTTATTATAGTTGTAATTTTTTGAATTTGTACCAACTTCAAATTATATAAATGATGATACATTTGTAATATTTTGTTTAATTCAATATAATTCTTAAATTTATATTTAGTTTCTTAAGTTTTAATATTGAATTAAATTCTTGAAATTTTAAATTTTATTATTTAATAGCAATCTTGTTTATGAATAAAACTAATACGCTAAAAATATGTTTGAACTTTGAACAATTACATGTTTGTGCTTGAACTTTGACATTAGCAATATGGGTATGTGTTTGAACTTTAAGCAAAGACCTTTATTATCTTTATTATAGATTGTTTTGCTTTATATTATTGTTCGGTTTGGATAAATGTAAGATAAAATATTAAAATTGGCTTAAAATAAAAAATTACGCCTAGGCCCCGCCCAGGCCCTCTAGGCGTTAGGCCTCCACTGGCCGCCCGACTCTCGCCTAGCGCCTTTTAGAACATTGGTGGTCGACTCGGTAATTAAACGAGCTTCAATCAAATTTTATTTTATACTCAATAAATTTTGTGAATTAAATCTGAGCAACTTAATACTCGGCTCGACTTGATTCATTTACATCTTTATGGGTTAGTGATCGGGTGAAATCATAAGATACCATGGTTTGGCCAAATGATGAAGGACATGGTTTAGAAGTGTTTATGATGGGGGTATATAATTAGGTAGTAGGGAAAAAGGAATTACAGTAAAGCTCAAAAGCCTTAATGGCACTAAACCTCAAATTTCAAATCAATATTTTATTCATTCAATTCCAATGATGGATTATATTGTTTTTTACAAGTCATCAAAAAACCTAATTCTAATAATAATTAAAGAAATATGATTTAATAAGGAAAAAAATCCTAATTAATATATGCTATGGTTAAAATATTTACTATTTACTACCCACTTTTAAAAGATAGATAAATACACTCAGTTTACCCATAAATAGTAATGTAAAATAATCTTGTAATAATCTCTTATATTTTCATTGGTCCTCTTGTTCTGTTTTGCATCATCAATATTAGTGTGATTTAAGTTCAGAATGTAGAAGATTCGGCATTCGAGGTTTAGGCTATGCCAAGGACTATCTGTTATTAATGGCCTGTTGAAAAGGGGATAGAGTGAGAATTGAGAAGTCGTTGAAGAAGTGGATGATGGGGATCACTGAATTATATGGTTGATTTTGGAGAGAAAGGAGCATGAGATGTTTCGAAGGAGTCGAAAGTTTGGTTTACAGTTAGACATACTATGCTTAATATCCTCCTTTTTTGGGTTAATAAGGCTTATCCAGAGATCTTCTCAATTCTTAGATTTTTGGAGGCATTGTGGGTAATTTTTGGCATCCTAGTGTATTGGCTTGTATTTGTATTTTGTATTGTTTCTCCTGATATATTGGTTTGTTGGGTGATTCTTTGGGCTTTATTGCATATGGGTTAGCTCCCCATATGAGGGGTTTTGGGTTTGCTTCTTATATTCTTAGTCTTCTCCCATTTTTGGTGGGTTCAGTAATGGGTCCCTTCGGTGGGTGTTTTGTGATAACTAATCGTCCAAAAAAGGGGGGAAATTGAGTTTTAAAAGGTTTGGTATGTAGAAGTGAATTCTATATTAACTGAATTAGAGCCCTAGTAATCATAATCGTACGATTACGATACGATACGGTGACAATTTGATAAGTATCGTAGGGTGAATTAAAAATGACACCGTATCATACGATTCAAGTACGATTCAATTCGATTTTGCGATACAATGCACGATACTTTTTAAATTTAGCAACCGGCTTGAAAATGTTTTTATATAGATCCAAAAGAGTAAAAGCAAAACTTGTGTTTTACCATTTCATTTAAGAAGTTTTAACACAAACATATTCTATACGACTTGATGAGCCTTTAATCACTCTTTAGAGTTTTATATCTTCTTTAGAATGTCTATTTTTCTCATGCCATAAGCATATACATAAAGAGATTTTGTAGTCTTTTCATAATTTTATAAGAGATTTTTTGTTTGTAGGTTTCAATTGTCAGTTGTCTGTAGTATGGCTTGATTAGTTTTTACTTGGTTTTTTCTTATTATTTACTACTTGATAAAATGGGTCCCTCTGTTATTATTATATTTTTTTTAGAAGTGTTTTTTGGTTAAACTTGTTTTCTTCTAATGGCAGTGTACTACCAGCTTCCCGAAGTACACATCTTCAGTTGTTCAAAGGAATCTAAAGAACTTTACTCAGGTAATGTTAGGTACTCATAAAAGGAGGGAATGTTTGTATATGTATAAGTTTCATTTTACTAACTATTGCTAAAGTTACTTATATTTAAACAGTCATGCTATCTTTTGCTTCATGGTCGTACACACACATAAATAATAAGTTCTGGATATTGAACGAATACCATTAAACTTGGACATCTAACCTGGGACTGTTTTTAAAAACGTGGAAATAGATCTTGTGGTAGTGTAGTCAAGTCTTGCCACAAAAGGTGAAATAATATTCAGGTGGATGCGCCTGACTTGACTGTGTGCTTTAACCCAGTTTCCTTTGAGTTTGAGTAGTGCATGTTTACTTAGAGATATTTGTGATATTTGAATGGATGGTCAACTAGGATTTATCTGACCTGATATCGGTTTTATTTATGTGCAAAAAATTACATGAATGCGAGCTGAATTATTTTTCCTACCATATTATTTGTATTTTCCATGAATTTATGCTCTCTTTTTTTCGTTTCTTTTTTTGTGACTTATGCATATGTTAGCTAATATTCAGTATTTCGTTGTTTCTTCTCTTCTAAGCAGCCTTACCTTGACTTGGCATCTGCTTATGGCACTGGAAAATTTTAGAACTCGAGACGTGTATCCAGACACATAGGGAGAAGTTTCAAATAGTGAGTATAGCGGTCTACATCGATTTTTCTTCAAATTGGAGCATTGATAGGAAGCATGGGACAAACTTTTTTCTTGTGAAGTTATCTTGTAATTCCTTTGATAACATTAAAAAGGTTTGGTTTTTGTTTTTCATAACACCATTTTCGTTTTTCAGGACAACAATTTTGGGTTGGTGAGGCAGGTGGTGTCGTCCATGTACAAAAGAAATATACAGAGACTGACTCAGACATACTTGACACTCTCCCTCCAAGACATAGCCAACACTGTGCAACTGAATAGCCCCAAGGAAGCTGAAATGCATGTTCTTCAAATGGTAGTTACAGTGTAAAATCTTACTTCTTTTAATACTGTATTGAACTATTTGGTGCCTTTCAATCTCATAACATATCATTTTAATGTTTTTATGACGTTTAAGATCCAAGATGGTGAGATATATGCAACAATTAACCAGAAGGATGGAATGGTTAGATTCCTAGAGGATCCGGAGCAATATAAATCATGTGAGATGATTGAGCGTATTGACTCATCAATCCAAAGGTATGCTTTTCATGAGCTTGTTCTAGATGAAAGAAAACTACAATTGAATTAGCTAATATTATATCCTACAAACTCGAGAGGAATTTTAATTGGTAAAGAAGTGGCCTTATGGAGGTTGTTGATCTAAGTATCCTGTCTCAATTACTTTACGGCCTATCATTGAAAGATCAGCTAAATGAAGATTGTTGAGTTTGAAAATTCCTTTGTTTTACTTGCAAATTGCAATCGACTCCTGTTTGTTTCTTTTCCTTTCATGCTTAACTTATTTCTGAAGGAAGACGTGTAGATGGTGTTAGATGGGTTTGGGGTGAAAAATTTCCTCTTTAGAATGATGATTAATGTCAAGAAACATGTCAATTGTTCATACTAGTTTTATTTTTGTTTTTATTTTTTTCCATAAGATTGGACAATTTTAGGTGTATCCTGTTAGTATAACTGACCACAGCTGACAGAAGTATCGGTTATTTTTTTATAAAAAAAAACTAATTACATTCCAGGATAATGACATTGTCAAAGAAGCTGACTGCAACAGATGAACTAATGTCATGTGACCCTGCTTATTTGTCGAGGGTAAATATTTCTTAACTCTATGATTATTGCATTGTATAAATATTCTCCTTTTTAATGATTGTATTGGTATCTATGATGTTCTGGCTTTATATAGGCTGGGAAGGAGAGGCCGAGATTTGACTTTGACGACTATGATTCTGTTCCTCAAAAGTTCAACATATGAAGCAAGGAAGATCCTCCTTGTGTTTCGAAGGGTAGTGAATTCTTGAGAATTTCACCATCATTTTGTTTATCAATAGCTAGAGAAGTGGATACTACGATCTAAACAAGCTAGAAATAGTATTCTATATAATAGCATTTGCTGCACCATTTTTTAATTTATTTTATTATTATTATTATTATTTTGCAACAATTTGCTGCACATCAAGCTGTTCATTTTAAATTTTATTTTGATTACTCCAGGATTGCTATTATGGTTGGAATATGAAGAAGTCTGTACTTTTCTGGTTACCTGCTGAATAGTTGAAATGTGGATCTCTGATTTAATGTCAGCTCTTATGGAATGTGGGGGCATGCTGAAAAGAAGCATCTAGGACTAGGAGCAGACCATTTGTACGTAGGAAGGATGATTTTCATTTTTCACATTAAATTTTCATTGTTAGGAAAAAATGAAAAATTAAAGAAATATGAAAGGAAAAAAAAAATATTGCGTAAATGAGTTCCATCTTAAATTATATATATATATATATATATATAATATATATATATATATATATATATAGGGATTGTATGAGCTATGAACAAAAAAATGGGCAATTTTAATATGTTCCCCATTAATAGTAGTGAACACTAATTAGAATTGCTTTAGTCTTTTTTATCTCTTTTACTCTATTTATTATTTAGAGTTTGGCCTTTAACTCTTTCACTCGATTTATTATTTAAAATTTGGGGTTTATTAATTAAAGTTTATGGTTTATTAATTAATTTATTTTGGCAAAATAAAGTGATCTTAATCCTTAATTAATAAATTCTAAATATCATTGAATAAACCTTCTAAGTTAATAAATCCTAAGCTTTAAATAATAAATCCAGTAGAAATACGAAAGAGGTCGAACCTTAAATAATAAATCGAGTGGAAGAACTATTCTAATTAGTGTTAGCTACTAATAGTAGTGAAAATATTAATATTTTGAATCATGTCTGATTTATAAATTTAAAGTTTGTTATCTCAACCATTGGTTTTGTATTGGACTTTATTGATGATGCATGTCATATAATGATTTATAGCACATGCGTGTTATATATATATATGTGTGTGTGTGTGTATAAAATATAGAATGATAATGAAATTGTGATAATAAGTTTAAGGATATTGATCCTTGTATCAATAAAATGAGGCTTTTCTTATTTTGGGAAAATAAAATAAAATAAAATGGGAGCTTTTGAGGAAAAGGAGGGTTTGGAGGAGGTTTAGCTGCCTTAAGCAAGGCAAGGAAAGGCTATCCCGTTCCATTAATACTTTTAGCCTCTCCGCAGCAACTTCCTTCCTCTTCTGGCACTAACATGACATCCGTCATGCTTGTATTTCCACACCTCCTTGGGTCATCAAACCAATACTGCACTGAAGATCTCACCCAATCTCCTTTTGTGATTGATGCATGCATGCATGCATATGAAGCTCGCTCGAACCACAAATTTCCACATCATACTAAAATCATCATGTCCAATAAATAAATAAATTATTAGAACTCGTCATCGTCGGTAGGTAATACACACGTTGCGTTGCGTGTGTAAATAGCATAACACCATAATAATTTTTTTATAAAATATAGAGATTTAAATAAGAAAACATAAAAATTTAAATAAGTTACAAACAATTTAATTAATATAGATAGTACCCCCTCTGTCCCAAATTATATGCTGTTTTAGCAAAAAAAAATTGTCTCACAATATCTGTTTTTTCAAAATTTCAATGCATTTTTTTCCTTTATTTTTCAAGACCTCTATTTTTGTTGTGCAATGTTATATATTCGAGTGAAAAACATATGAAAATATATATATATTTTTTTCTAAATTCCTCCTTTCTAAACAAAAACATAAATAAAAGAAATTTCTCCAACGCTTTAAAATGAACAATATGAATTATATCCCTAAAATCGATAAAAATAGGTTCTAAAAAACAACAATTTAATCAATACATACAGCTTTTTATAGTTCATTAGCGAACATAAATAATTTTTTTAAAATTTAATTATAAACATTTGTTTAAATAATCCCAAGCAAGCACTCATTGATTATTTGATTTCTTTCTCCCAATAAATTTCGAACCCTCTCTTTGCTCGTTTCGTTTGTTGATTAAAAGAACTCCCGTCCGTACGCTCTTTTTTGTATGTATCACGACAAAAATATCTCCTACTCTACTACTACTAGTAGTACTTCCTACCACTCAACCGCTCATCATTTTGTTTGTAACGAGTCCTCTGCAACAAAACCTTCACCGTAAGCTCTCTTTATCGCTGAAACCCTAATCCCAATCCCAATCCCATCGATTCTTCTGTAAATGATACATCGAAGGCAATAAACAATGGACGCCTCTTATCTGCAACAAATCAATTGCATCTCATCTCCAATTCGTTCCTCCACCAACCGTCCTCTCTCTGTTCTCTTCACAACTTCGGTATTTCTCACCAAAAAACCTAGAAATGCCAATCCATTTATGCGGAGACACATATGCTTGTTTTCGAGCTTCGATACACAAGTAGCTGGGAAGGCTCGTGAGGTTGTGAGCAAGAAAGAAGATGAAATTGCGGACTTGAAATCTTGGATGCACGAAAATGGATTACCTCCTTGTAAAGTCGTTCTTAAAGATAGGCCTTCTCATGATGCAAAGCTTCGCCCCATACATTATGTTGCTGCGAGTGAGGATCTTCAGGTTTGTTCGTGCCAATTGTTTGGTTCTGGATTGATTTTAGGTTTGTTATGTTAGTGGAGAAGTTTATTGATATATTTTTTAATGATTTGTTTTTTGTCAGGCAGGTGATATTGCATTTTCAGTTCCTAATTCATTGGTAGTCACACTTGAGAGAGTATTGGGTAACGAAACTGTTGGTAAGGTGCCATTAAATTCTTAAATTTAGTTTCTTTGTTATTACTACTTTTTGATTTCAAATCTGACTATGTACTGAAACAATGATTATATAGTTAGGATGATTAGAATTCACTCAAGGGTCAGTCTATGTATCTTTCTTTTCATATTTTCAGTTAGTATGTATATATGTATTTGTCTGGTTGTCGGTCTTTGTATCTCTTTTAGGTTATCAGAAACTGAAGAGGAGGCATCTGTTATTTACCTTGTTTTGGGAGAAATTCTATTTTTCTCTATTTAAGAAACAATATCGATTCATTAGACTTATGATTCGAATCTTATTAGAGCTTTGACTACTCTTGCAATTTAAGCTGAGAATTAGGTTACTAATTGTTAAATAGAGCCGAGATTAAAACTTTGAAGTTTATGTAATATATCTTCCTGATGCACAAAGTGGATGAGGGCTGTGACAGTACGGTAACTGATGGTGGTCTCATATTATTTATTCAAGTTTCTATTTTTTTGTCAAAC
The DNA here is from genome assembly GCA_016801055.1 of Panax notoginseng. Taxonomy (NCBI): domain Eukaryota; kingdom Viridiplantae; phylum Streptophyta; class Magnoliopsida; order Apiales; family Araliaceae; genus Panax; species Panax notoginseng. The sequence continues at coordinate 259,352,516 of CM029012.1, forward strand.
TACTTGGCCTATTCAAGATGTAATTAGAGCGGAAAACTGAATGTTTAATGCAGCGGAACTCTTAACCACAAACAAATTGTCGGAATTAGCTTGCTTGGCATTGTATCTGATGTATGAGAAAAAACAAGGAAAAAAGTCTTTCTGGTACCCATATATCAGAGAGCTTGACCGTCAACGAGGAAGGGGACAGTTAGCTGTGGAATCACCCCTTTTATGGTCTGAAGCTGAACTGAGTTACTTGACGGGCAGTCCTACTAAGGTATATATATACTTAAAAGCTAGCTATAGTAAAGTGATATTAGTGTTATACAGATATATGTTAGCCACACTAACATTAAGATAACAAAATACTTATTTTTACCAAAGCTTAAGACATTGTTATGTTGGTAATAAATTAGGCTGAAGTTTTGGAAAGGGCTGAAGGGATCAAAAGAGAATATAATGAGCTTGACACCGTCTGGTTTATGGCAGGGTCTCTTTTTCAGGTTAGTTTTGTCTCTGTTTGAGCTGAGTTTATTACTCTCATTAAATATGAGGTCTTATCATTGGATTTGTTACCTTTTTTGCAGCAATACCCGTACGATATACCTACAGAAGCCTTTTCTTTTGCGATTTTCAAACAAGCCTTTGTCGCAGTTCAATCTTGTGTTGTACATTTGCAGGTTTGCCCCTCTAAACCAAGAATAAAATTTCAACTTGGAACCGTGAAAGAGTTACTTTACGGTGATAAGTTCCTTCCATTCCTATAACAGTATAAGCAACATGTTTATTTCGCTTAGTTTTTGTTCCTTTTTTTTATGATGAGACATGTAAATTTTAATTATTAATGAACTACTGTGTAATACCAAGTAAATCATGGAGGCAAAAAGTGATTAATAGGTAAATATGTATTCCAAGAAGATTCAACATATATTTGAGATGCTTTTCTGTTAATAAAATCTGTCATTTATAACTGTGTTAGTACTCATTTGGTGAGGGTTCAATTCATCATTGATCATAGCAACGTCATGGCTATTAGATAAATGATTTACATATAGGATTGAACCCTGGCAGTTGGGCTGACTGGTGACCAGGTCTACCAGGACACGGTTAAACCACCGGGTTGTACTGATTTATCTTTTCTAGGGCAAGTGGTTGTTGAGCTATATCCGGACGGGAAACTTGACCATGTGACTGGTTTCTGGTCGAACTGACTGGTTAGTGGTTAGGGTTTTAAACATTGCTGATAACCTCGTAAACCAGTTTTCTTGGTTTCACGTTCTTAGTTGAGTCAATATATTCAATAATTTACTAGATCAAGATAATTGGATTGAATCTGAAAGAAAATCTGATTTATTGACAGGCCTAGGTGGTAACTAATAGTTATTTAGGGAGTGAATATTATTAACTTCGCAATTGTTCTTTCTAGGTTAGCACGGTACTTGACAAAATATGGTAGGGCTTGTTTTTATCTAAAATGTTGAAAAGCTATAGTGCAGCTCCAGATGAAGGGGGAATAAGGGTATTAAAAGGGTTGCCATCAAGGTAGGGACCTCACTAGTGAACCAATCTTGGCTTAGGGAGAGAACTATGGACGTGTTTCTTTGGGACAGTCATTGGACTTGGGGATACAGGCATACAGCTACTTTAGGGATCAAATCCGAATCCCTTTCACATAAAGTTAAGCTGAATCACAATGTTGGAAGAATAATTTAATTTTGACTGTTCCCTCAGTCCCAAGATTTTAAAATTGGCATCTTTCTAGATTCCCTAGTCGCAGAAAGACGGATTAAAAGGAAAATGTGAAAGTTTCTAATATTAATTTACTTTTTTCTTGCCTGTAAGCGTTGTATGTTAATTGTGATGCCCTTTGAACTCAGAAAGTCAGTTTGGCACGGAGATTCGCATTGGTTCCTCTTGGACCCCCATTGTTATCCTATGGAAGCAACTGTAAGGCTATGTTGACTGCTGTTGACAATGGTGTTCAACTGGTTGTTGATCGCGCATACAAGGCTGGGGATCCAGTTGTTGTCTGGTATGAAATTTGATTTCCTTGCTACCCTGTAATTTGTTGCAATTTTATGGTGCTAACACAGTTCGTCTAGATATATGGGACCTTTCTGTGTTTAATGAGAATATATTAACATCACTAATAGCTTGTACTATTTTTTTAGGTGTGGGCCACAACCTAATTCCAAATTGCTTATAAACTATGGTTTTGTTGACGAAGATAATTCTTATGACCGCATCGTGATTGAGGTGATTTATTGCACATTTATCTTGAAATCCATTTTTGTTCAGTGTGATTGCTTGTATTTATCTTCTATCCTCTTCCCCCCAACCTCTTCCAGGCAGCATTGAATACTGAGGATCCTCAATATCAGGATAAGAGATTGGTTGCTCAAAGGAACGGAAAACTATCTGTGCAAGCCTTTCGTGTATGAAGTCATTCTCTTGTTACAGCTACTTAAGTCTTATGTTATTTTCCATAATTTATATAATGTGCCCCTTGCCACAGGTGAATGTGGGGAAGGAAAGAGAGGCTGTTTCTGATCTGCTTCCTTATTTGCGACTTGGATATGTTTCAGATCCTTCAGAGATGCAGTCTGTCATATCTTCTCAAGGTCCAATATGTCCGGTAAGTTCGTGGCTTTGAAGCTTATTTGAGGGCTATATGAGTCCAATACAAAACCTTTTGGGAGGGGAGTAACAATATATTTTTCCCTTTAGCTCAAAGAAACTACTTATGTAACTTCAGTTAAGTTTTAATAGTTACCTTGGATTGTATTTAATTAACATAACAGATTTAAAATTGATCTAAACTTCACAATCTTCATACAGTCAAAATTGACATGGGTGTTTCCTTCCCCCCACCCCACGCTAAAAAAAAGAAAAAAGAAAGACTATAAAAAAAATGAATTTAGTTTGTCGAAGACCTTTCAAATTTTTTGGCCCTTCTATTGGTCAAATATTCAGCATTTATGTTAAAATTTACACGCTCCAGAAAAAACTACCTACGGAAAACATGAATAAATAAATTTATGCGCTCCATCTCCACAACTGGAATCACATTGTAATCAAGAAGAAAAAGTTTGAAAGCTTCCATGTTTTACCATTGAGCTCTAGCTCAAGTTGTGACGCCCCCAAAATTAGGTATACATCACCCATCTTGGGTCGTCAGATACAAAGTACAGAATACAAATACAACTTACTAATACAACTGTCGTGTACAATACGACAAAACATAAACTGTGAGTTTGAATACAAATATTATCTTCTAGAGAGTATTCATACTCAAAAGGAGTCCTCATTACATTTATTAACACATTATTACATAGAATAGTGAGGACTACTAACTAATACTATCATTTGAACCATCACTTCGTTCCCCGACTTGCCCCAGCTACGTTCTCATTTCCTGAAGAGAACAGTGAAAGAAAGGGTGAGCTCAACTAGTCCAGTAAGAAATATTATGACTAAGATAATGCAGAATAAATTATCATTAGCCTTCAACAATGTTAAACTGATAAAATATAATAGACATCAAGTTTAACTGCAGCGGAACAAGCAATCCATTAAAAGAGTCAAGTAGAAAATAAACTCTACTATCTTTTATGATTTAAAAGGTCTTTCAACACTGTTGTCACTGGGACTTAGCTTAATAAAATAATTCACATCATCGAATCACCCCTGCACTACGGCCAAGGATATTCGTGTATTCATTAATGGTCATGATCATGCCAACAACTGTCCATCAACGCACTACGGGCTAATGCGGACTTTTACCACATCATTTGTAACATTACGGTCATGATTATACCGAATAATCCCTGGTCATAATCATACCAAGTTCATCTATGCACTACAGGCCACAGATGACTTTCAATATTTTATAAATATGAGGATGATGACAATGATATAAGAATTCAATAAAACAAGTTCAAGAATTAATTTATCCAAGAATTAACAACGTCCAAATTGTCAACATGATACTGCTTTGTGGAGTAAAATTCAAGAATGCTTAGAAGAATATTTTCACGAAAAGATACTGGATGAACCGCAATTATCAAAGATATTCCACAAATTTCATGGAGTATAGAAGTCAAAACTTAACCAACTGAGTATAATAAAGAATGAAATAACAAAAGAAAACACCATGCATGCGATAGACCCGCACAGACATGTTATTCCAACAGAATAATAAAAAATGAAACCAGGTCCGGCGTAAACGCACAGACAGGATATTCCGACAGAATAATAAATAATGGAACCAGGTCCGGTGTAAAACACACAGACATGAATGTTCCAACAGAATAATAACAATACGGAATCAGGTCCGGTGTAAAACACAACAACAGGATGTTCCAACAGAATAATAATAAAAACGGAACTAGGTCCAGTGTAAAACACACAGACAGGATGTTCCAACAGAATAATAGAAGAATGTCACCAAGTATAGGGTAGACCGCGTATACAGGTTATATTCCAACAGAATAATAAAAATGGAATAACAACAGTTCTCTTCATGAATAAGAAAGAATAACACCCTTACCGTTTTAAAGAAGAGCTGAAATAAGGAAGTAGTTAAGTAGCAGAATACTCTTCTCTCTCTATAGTTTCTCTCTCTAGAGTTAAGTGAATTCGTAAGAAATAATGAAAGAACGAGCTGCTATTTATAGAAAAATAGAATGCTAGTAACTAATCCATGAACGGTCCAGATTGATTACTTTAATCTGACGGTCCATATTTAAAGAAAAATCTTTTAAATAAAATATAATATATTCTATTTATAGAATAACTTTAATAAAGTATTCTGTTTATATAAAAAGATGTTTCTGTTTTATTAGTTAATAATACGAATAAAACAAAACGTCATTATCGCTAAATAATTCATATTATTAACTGACAATAATTGAATCAAACTGAGTGACTTCTCACATAAGCATTAATAATCAATATCTGTCTATATGCAACCACACGTATTACTGTACTTTTACTACCGAGTAGTTCAACAGTAACAATAGTAAAACTTCCGCCGTTATTTTTAATAAAATATTTTTGTCGTTTTCTCAATCCTACAATAATTCCGTTGTGGGTCCACCAATGATTGTGCCGTTGTACGAATATTCCCTGTTAAAACGAATATTTCCCGACCAATCGAATATTATATAACAACTTGCGTACTTTGCAAAATTTATAAATATTACCCACAACTATAACATTATATCAAATTAACTCCATAATATTCAAAAATGATATTTATAGAAAATCATCTTTATTTATAAAAGTTGGGGTCTTACAACCTCTCTTCTTATGAAATTTCGCCCTCGAAATTAGGGTACGTACCTGGTATGTCGAAGAGGTAAGGATACCTCGATTTCATTTCAGATTCTAACTCCCAAGTCATTTCCTCAGCATCGTGGTTTCTCCACAAAACTTTGACTTGAGGTATAACCTTGGAGCGTAGAATATATTCTTCTTATCCAAGATTTGAACATGAACTTCTTCATACGTCAAATCCTCCGCTATTTCGTCGGTTCTAACTCAATAATGTGGTTCGGGTCTTCCACATATTTGCGTAACTGACATGGATATGTGAAAAACGTTATGAACACGAGACATACTTGGCGGTAAAGCGAGTCTATAAGCCACAGTTCCTACTCGATCGAGGATTAAAAATGGATCGATGAATCGAGA